>JAQFZU010000143.1:0-45081 GCA_034696185.1 Henia vesuviana | reverse complement strand
CTGACGGTTTTGACTTTTGTGTGCCGCTCACCTGCTTCAATGGCTTTTGGCAGGAAAAAATATAGAACTTAATAATTCATATGAAATTATGACTCAAAGAAGAAAAAGAAAAATTCCTTTGAGAAACTGCAATTCCAGTTGCACGATTAACACTCAACCACGGAAAAAAAAGAAAATAACGAGATGTTTTCGAAAGATGGTAAGTTAAAAGTGAAAAAAGAAAGTTGGCATTCGTTCAAAGTTACGTAGGCGGAAAAAACGATTTTACTCCAGTTGAACAATTTAGAAAAAAAATTGCGCAAATAAGATTAGGAAAATGCCTTTAAAATATTTTTTTAAAGTCATATGGAAAAACTGAAAATGAAATACTTTTTGTTTTTAAGCTGTAAGATGACGCTGGGAAAATCCGATTGGAAAATTGTCAGTTTGATCTTAACGTGGCTGGCAATTGACACGTAACATGCTGAAAACTGTGCATTGTGTTGTATAAACATGGTTCATTGAAAGCTTTTCCATTTCACACTGTCAACAATTCTAAACACAAATATCAAAGCCAACGTTCGTGGTCATAGCGAACTGCAACAAGCATTGTAACTTTTTTTTACCGCTTTCATTCCGTTCAGAGGCAAAGAACTGGCAATGAGATATTTTACACGCTTAACCAAAAGCAGCTGCTCAACCCACTTTCACAGTTTTGAAAACCAAAGGCTTGAAAAGGCAAATAGCACTCATTACTGGGTTTCATTATTCTCAACTCAGAAGTTTTAAAATGCACACGCTGAAATCATAGGACATTTTTCTCCACTCACTAAAGTGAAACCGCAATGGGCATGTACTTAAGGCACACTCCTCTAGTCCTTTAACCATCACAGTTTCCTTTTTATTTTGTGCTTCTAAACTGGTGTATAATGCAATCTACATTCTCTTACCTCTTAACGTTTCATTATTCCGTCACAATTAAGGTTAATAAGTATTTCGTGTACGTTTTTTTCTTAAAGTTATTTTTTAATTAAAAGTTACAAATATTGAGTGCAAACATAATAGGCTTACTTGTTAGTTAGTTTTTAAAACACAAAACACTATAACAAATCTAAGAGTCTAAATGTTTAATAAACAAAAAAAATAGAATTGCAATAAAAAATAAATGGCTTTAATAATTTAAAAGTGACCATGTTTTAATGAAAAGTTTATAAATGCAAGAGTAAAAATAACTTGTGCTACGACATACTGACAATCAAATCTGACTGCGACAGAGAGAGAGAGAGCATGAAAAATTCAAATAGTAAATAAACGATAAGAACGGTAAGTTCCAGATCTCAACAACGAGTCGTTGTTTGCCACTTTAATTTCACTCCAATTCAAAAGTTGATATCTAGAATATAGAGAAATTAAAGATAACAGCAAACAAGCTCGACTTTGTTTGAAGATAAACATTTAATCTGGATTTTTCAAAAGAGCTAAACAATAAGAATAATTTAACGCTACATTCATATTTAATTTATCGTTTAGAAAATTTAGTTCTTTTTGTTCAATTTTTTATTTCCTTGTTTTTCTATATGCTTCAAATGAGAAGTTTAAAAAATTATTCAGTGAATGATTTAATCTTAATTTTTATGTTTAAGTAGAAAATATTTACCATAGAAATTGATAGCGACTGTAATAATAACTGCTAAACAGAGAAATTCGTACTATATAAATTATGTAAAAAAACATTATTCTTTTTGCCTTAGAATAAATATTTTGTTTGGACTTTGTTATTACATCATTTACAAACAATTTTTTTATTTAAATATTTTCTGCCAGTTTTGTTTTTGATAAAGATAAATAAGTATTTCACAATATTTTATAAAACATAAACTTCTTTTATTGATTATGCAGGTGCATTAACCGCGTAAATTCATGGGATTGCTTAATCCACATGGTTCATTAAGCATATAATTCACACTTAAAAGATGAATAAATAAAGTTTGTTTATCTCAGCAATAATTTGAATGTCTGCGATAACATGTTTTATTTACTCTCACCTAGACTGTTTACATTGCTTAAGCCCTTATCAAGTTTAATCCAATTGCTTGATGTACCTACTTCAACTTCGAGTTCCTTATCCTTGACCAGGGGCAAGTTCCAACGCTAATGGCTAATGAAGTGAACAATGTTGACATTATAGAAAAGCCATTTGTTTCGTAACAATTGGCGCCCCATATATCAGATTGGTTTGAAGATAAAGAATATTTATTGAAATTTGCTTGTAGAGTTGCTCCAAGGAAATGGCATTTTGGTTATAAGATCAATAAATACAGTACACCAGATGTGATCATGGTCTATAGGCTCTCGAAATTTATATAATTATTTAAACAACCCCAATTTATTTTGCAAAATAATTAAATAAGACTTATAAAAAATATTTAAAAAAACTTTGTTTAAGATTTTTATTATGTAATTATTTGAAATATAAAAATATTATCAATCTAAGAAATGAAGGGTATAACAGGGTGTATTGAGGCATTTTACACCTAAAAGGGTATAAAAAGACAATAGAAATTAAAAAGGTGTGTGCTGGGACAAGAGATGTATGCTACAAGTATGAGACAAATATTTCTTAGAGTGTAGGATTAGTAATATCTAACAAAACAATAATGAAACATATGAATAACATCTGTTTAATTAGGTACAGTTATAGATAAAAGCATTGAATAGGTGCTTATCTTGACAGTTCAGCATTTGCTTCGATTCCTATAAAAATTACACTGAGCATTAATTTTAATTGGATTCATCTGACAATCAATTTTGACTTGCGGTTTAATCAGTTATATTGGTAAAGAATTATTTGTATTAAAAATGTTGTCGTTTGTAAATTAATAACCGCATAATTATGCCGAAAATAGAAGTTTACGACCTCGTGACCAAAATCTTCTCACTTTATCATTTGACACAGACTAGAGTGATCACAAATTGCCTGTTTTAAAGACTCGTTAAAACCAATCATCAAATCCGGAATGTGGCTGTGATGTTCTCTACCACTGACTAATTAACATAGAGTGCACGATGTGAGCAAGTGATAATAACATGTAAGTTTAGTTTAACATTTGTCTAACTTGAACTTATAAGTTAGAATGTACTTTTCACTTTAGGGATTTGCAGACTGATCGAAAACTTTTCAGTCTTTCTGTAGGGACTTGTAGACTGGTAATGAGGACCTTGATAATAATCTATGATCAAGTGAATAAAGTGCACTGAGTACTCAGTTTGTTTAATGAACTCACTAATTACAGGTGCAAATCATCAAGCTCATTAAAGTCTAATCAAAATCTGAATTTATTTCTCGTGTGATGAGTGGTTATGATATAAAATATTTATGACAGCATTTAGTGATTACAAAAGTCAAAACTTTAAAGATTTTCTGCAGCACATTTCTTTAAAATTCAAAGTGCGTATGAAATAGAATGTGAATAACTTTAAAAGCATCTGAAGCTTAAATAAAAGCTGAATCTATCCTTATTAGCATCTTAGTTTCTGCGTCTTTTACAGTTTTGCTGTTAAATTTTAATTAATTTGTTTTTATTAGCAAAATTGAGACGGAAGTATGGCACTTTTACACAAATATATGCTTATAGTAATGCTAGAGATTCCATAAAATTGATATTATTTTTATAATAATATTCGAGGGTGGATTTGTAAGTGAAACTTTGATGCTCTTAAGGATCGTTGTTGTTGATAGTTTTGCTCAACCACACAAACGTGGACCCTTTATTGATGTAAGAAGACTGAGATAAATAGTCTAAGCAAATATTATTATAACTGAAGCTCCCTAGAGAGAAATTTAAAAAGAAATCAACAAGCATTAAAAGGTAAAACTTGGTAAATTTTATAATAATTAGATACACTTATAACAATTAGATACACTTATAATAATTAGATATACTTATAATAATTAGATACACTTATAATAATTAGATACACTTATAATAATTAGATACACTTATAATAATTAGGTACACTTAGAATAATTAGATATTATATTAAAAACATTAATGAAAACTTATAATCTAAATATGGGATATTGATTTTAAAAAAGAAAAATAGAAAATCGTTATTTAAAAACCAAATATCAAGTCTTCTTGCAATATTTCATTAGCCGAAGTTGCAATTGAGAAAGTCTATCTTGACTCTTATTTCCTGATACCGGAAAAAGTAGATGGCTCCAGCAATGCCGTTAGAATCAATCGATGAGAAACTTCATTTTCTCAGCTTGTTTTTATTGTATCACCTCATTTTTTTTTCTGTTGCTACAGTCAGACTCCACCTACAATTTGATTAGCAAAAGTGTACCACTGGCTACAAATTAATAAAATAAAGAAAATAAAAGAAAAAAATTTAGGATTCAAGATTCGATGGTTATGTGAGATGGGAAAGAAGCCTTAGGTAGAATGATAACTTTATTTAGAGTGTCATCCAAATCTTGAATGCATTGCGTGCTTTAGTCTAAGAAGGAAACACGCATTTCCATATCATATATGCTTTTTCGACTTATTTTATAAAGTCCTTATACTGAAAGAAAAAGAATAAGTAGATTAAAAAAAATCGTTTTCAAAAAGTCGTTTGACTTATAACAAAGAAACTTTAAAAAATGTAATTAATATTTGTATAAAGAATTAAAATTTTCTGGTAATGAAGGTTTACGTTAGTCCAAATTGTATTTTATAAGAAATATTTCAGAATAATGACAAATTGCAGTTTACAGCTGATGAAAAGATGGTTACTTTAATTGCCATTTCATGTATTTTTAAAGTCTTTACGTAATAACAAGAGTTGCTGGTACCAGAAAATGAGAATAGTAAAGTAAATAACTCTGTGCTGCACATTAAATTTTAATGGTACACGAACTCTATATATTTACATTTGCAAATTCTGCTTCAAAATGTCTCCATTTGTTGTTAATACTTGGTGTCCAATGGAAAGTGAAAATAACTTGCCTAAAGCGCTGAAAAAGTCTTGTGACTTGTCAATTAGTAAATTACTTTTAATTAACTTTTTAAATGAAAGCACAAGCTAGAGGGTAACCACACAGCCAGAGAATTCATTTTAGTTTCTACTTCTTGAGTAAAAAATGTTTAAATTGGCTGTTTGCTTATTGCGAAATGCTGTGTTAATTAATTAAGATGTATACATTATATATTGAATGAAGTTTTGCTTTAGAATTTGCCAACGGACATTGAGAAATATGGAAATAGAAAACGTTCAGCGAACTGCTCAGTTTTAACATATTAAGTAATGATTTTATTGAAGAATTTGTTATTCTATTCACATTCGTAACATTAATGTTATTTATTTGGCCTCACAAGTTTTCTTTTTGATGTGTTATTTTTTTAAATATTTTTAAATCAAATTTGCAATCTTTGAAATTCGTCTAAAATTGATTTTGAAAAAGTTTTAAATTTGTGAAATTTTAGTTTAACTAAAAAATGAATTTATTTAATTTGAAAATTCTTCATATATGAGCACAATCTTAAAATATAATAAATTTGTAATATTTTATAGATTTTTTAAAAGAATTTATTATTGCACTTTGTTGTGCTGCTTTAAAATGGAAATCAATTTTATTTCATCGATTCATCGATCAAAGCAGTTGGGGATTCAACTTATTACAAACTTTTTTTTTTTATTTTTTGTATTTTAAAAAAAGGTTTAACTTTCCTGTTTTTGTCAACGATCATCCGAAACTTGATCATCAATATTTGAGTTTTTGCCTTCAGCAAATCCTTTATGAGTTTTTTCCATGTTGTATTATGTTTTTTTTCTTGTTTTGAATATAATCTAAATCAAGATTTGCGGTTGACGAAAGAAAACCTTTATTTAGAATAAAAGCATGCATTGTATTCTCAATATCTGATAACTTTTAATCACTGGAAGAAATCAGAGATTTACCATCTGTAAATAAGTTGTATAAACTACAATAAATTATTCACTTTTACAATTATTGTAAATCATTTATAAATTTAATGATAAATTCAAATTTGCATAAAGTTTTAGTCTTATTTGTATGCACCATTAAAAATTAGATTGTAGAGTAGTCTAGTTAAAATCAGTAAATAAATAGTAAATTTATTGTATTAAATTGATAGATTTGATTTAAAACTGTGATTTATTTAAGTTTTTCATTAAATAAAGCTTTATCTTTTCCAGTGAATAGTATTATGTAAACTAAGTCACTAGATGTTAAACACAAAATTAAAATAATACATGTATAGGATGTTGTTAACAAGATTAAGTTTTATTTTAACATTATTTATCATCCAACATCATAAGTATAAGCAGAAAATAAAATATTGTGCTGATAAATCATCAGTTCTCACCGACCATTACTTTTAATGGATGTTCAGTTAGGAAGTCATAAAAAAAGATTCACTCCGCAAAGTAGTTATAAATGCAAACTAAAGCAAAATAAACTGCACAAACTATCTTATCTAAACCATTGCTCCCAATATTCTTAATGGGGATGGGAATCTTAAGAACAATAGATTACTAACTTAATTAGAATACAAATATTAACTCGGTGCGACATTTAGTTTATAAAAAAAATCTTTACTTAGAAAAAAATATTGTCAATGTCTAAATTTAATACTTAACGTAAATAAAGAGTTATTTTCTATTTATTTTAGAACATAGCAAAAAATGGATCCAATTTCAGAAACCAAGATAAATACCAAGAACTTGGATAACTTGATCAAGTATTTTCACAATGTAACAGAAACGTAAGTAGATTGAACAGTAAAAAAAGCATGAAAACAAAATAGTTTTCGTTGAAAGTTTTGTTGAAAAAGTTTTTTGTTGGTTGGTTGGTTTTTCTGTTTGTTACTATAAGAAGGGGGTTATATCTGCTACGGAAACCGTTAAGGAAGCCGCCTTTTCCTGAAAATTTTGCCACGCGAATTTTTTTTTTAAGCGAAAAACAAATTACAATAATAATACTTAGTACTTTTTGAATCAAGTTAATGAATTATACTTATTCAAAACTACAGAATTAATTTATCGCTTTTTCATTCAAACAAAAAAAGGCTTCATCACTCACTTTATACAGATGAAAACTTATTTCGAATGAATGAGTTAATCGCTTGAAAATTATTCATAAATTCTATTCATTTTAATTAATAGACATAGTTTTACGATTGAGTGAATTACTATAGTATTCAATTTATTATTTATTTTTAAATAAATTTTTACTGAACTTCAAATATTGGTTTGAAAAATGCTGAGTCCAAATCCCACATTGACAAACTTGATGTGAGATTTTGGAAATCAAAAATATGTGTTTTTTACTTCTTGCTCATACAAAATCTATTGCAAGACTGTCGTTTGGACGACCGGGAGGGGAGGGGGGAATGAATGCTCCTTTTTATAAGAGGTTGATAAAGGTAAGAGATAATTAGGCTTTTCTAAAAAGGTTTATAGCTAAAAGGTTATCAGCTATGTAAATACAAACAAAGAGCACAAATTTCCAAGACCGTTACTTAAAAATTTATACATACATGTAAATTAAAAAATACTTTTAACATCAACCTGAGAAATCTACAACAAAGTGGGAAAGTAGAAAATAAAAAGTAGAAAATTTACAATATTTAACTAAAACAAATATCTCTGTAATAAAATTTTACGATTTGCACATTGCATACTGCAGAAATTCAGTTCAACAATTTCCTATGATGATAAATATATAACTCAAATTACTTATTTATTAGTCTGTTATTTATTGTTTTGTAATATCAATTGTATATGCATGGCGACAATCTGTAATTCATTAAACCTTCATGGCTTCATTAATAGTACCGAACCAATCTACTCCCGCTTGATAAAGACCATAAGAGAGATTTGGTTAACTTCCATATTGGTTGTGAAATATCGGAATTCAGTCTTTTGCAATAGTCATGTATAAGTTTTCTTTTAAATTCTGGTATAAGAAAGCACATTTTATATCTACTGTGTGGACAACCACCATGCATCAATACAAGAATTATTAGAACTATCCTGACAATAATAAAATTGATAACAGGAGCATATGCAGTAACAAAGTCTACTCCTGGCCTCTGTAAAAACCCCTTAGGGACAAGACGTGCCTAGTGCCTGCCTCTTAGAATCATCCATCTGTTTTGAAGGATTCTTATTTCTTTTGGTTTAGGAATTTCTTGGAAAATATTACTCATTTTGAGGGTTTTGATTTTGAGAGTTTTGATCATGAATGGCAGCTTTACAGTCATCTTGATCTGGCTATCTCATTGTCTCTATAATTATTAAGGTTCCTTCTTTCAATTAGATCAGGGAATTTATTAGGTTCTTTTTCATATGCCTTTTGGAAATTAAAGAATTCATCTTGAGCCCCTGTTAATTTATTCCTAATTTTACTTTTATTAGAACTTTTACCATCTCTAACAGAATCTGACTTAGAATCGTCAAGAATATTCTCAGTAGTAATATTACAAGAGCCTGTTGTATTCTCAGTAGTAATCACAAGAGCCTGTTGTATTCTCGACATTATTATTTGAAATATTCCAACTCTCCATGAATTCGTTTTGAGGATTTAAATCGATTAAAGTATGGTTGACTAGAATATAATTGGTCAGACAAAAACCATTAATTTCCTTTTAGGTTTGGGACCCATGAAAAGCGTTTCAGGGCAGACGGATTCCATACCAGGCATGACTAGTTGATAAACTATGTTAAAGACGAATTCCGGGGGGGCAAGCCCCCTGGCTCAACTAGTGATAGGCTTTAATAAATCTAAGTAAGGGGGGGGGGGTCCGGGGGGACGGTAGCCCTCCCGGTTAAACTAACTTAGGCATTGTAAGGCGTTTAGTTATCGACTAACATTGCCTGGTTGCTGTACCCAGCTGCAAGTCCAGATAAGCACAGGGGAATCCGTCTGCCCTGAAAGGCTTCTGGACCCATGTCCGTTGAACTTGTAATATACGTGATATAAATTTTTTTTACACTTCTTTTTTGCATAACTGACTTTCCGTTTCAGATGTGAAAAAGAAGCACTACTACTTGGAAAAGGCACAAAAGCATTAATTTTTCTGAATGGTGATGACAGATTCTGTAATTGACATGTTTTAGATCTGGTGATACTAGAACAAAAGGATTAATAGGCTGACCTACTAGTTGGTCATCAGGTACAATTGATTGCCCTACTAAAGAAGCATTTTTCAATTTTCTTTTATATTTGTCTTATCTTTTCGCATGTTGCAATGTCGCTTTTCAAATTCATCTTTGCTGTCATCAATCATCTGGAAAATTGAACAATTTATTTTTATTTTTGACTGTCATTATGTTGAATATTCTTGTTTTGTGGACCTGAAGGTGAAACTTTTAAAGGAAACACACTTTCATCAAAATTAACCTGAAGACTTTCAATGATCTTTTTTTTTGGATTAAATATACGATAACCTTGAATCCTCTGTAGCACATCCTATTGTAACATCTACAAAACTGCCAAGATTATTATTGGTCAAGAAACGAATTATGCAATGTTTTCGTATTTCATAGTCGATCCAATCCAGTTTATTGACACTACTATCTCGCATACCTTTAGCCATTGCAAACTATTGATTTTACTACATTAATACCCTGTGTAATTCTAAACTTACAAGTTAGATTAGTTATTCAAGAGAAAAAGTTGCTCAATTACTTATACATGAATTTAACCTTTATTCAGTACATTGTTTTTACTTTGAAAGTTTTATAATTGAGTTTTCCAACTGCTATTTAAACTCTAATCTCCAAACTTTAATGCCAATGCTATCTACTGTAATAGATATCATTTGCGTATACACATTTAATGTAAGTTAAACTTTAGTTTGTAGCAACTAAAATTGTGAAACTCACTTAGGTGAGCTAAATTTTTAATGTGTTTCCTGTACTTTGTTGACATTGTGTAAGCGCAATCAATATTGCTTACACGGCATTGCTTATTGTATAAAGATCCTAAAAAGTATAGATCAAAGCATTTAAAGGCGGAGACCAATAATGCTACTGATTTGAAATGGCAGAAATTTGTAAACCATGTGATAATTCTCATTGCCCTATTGAGATACAAATATTAAATGATCTGTTTATATTGTTAACAAAGAATATTGTGACATAATGCATTAATGCATTAATTTATAAAAGGCAAATGTCACAGACAATAGTCGAAAACATATAACTAAATAGCTCTCAATCATAATTATAATTATAATTATTTTTTTTGTTTTAGGTTCTTATACTGCATGTGAAGTAATAATAAATAAATAGAATGCATTCATTCTATCTTTACAAAATTTTTAAAAAGTTTAGAAAGTTTAAGCTATTTGCAAAACAATTAAAGTTATTAATAATTTTAGACAAGATATAGATTAAAAATTTTTATATTGAAGATCGGGGTTATAATACTTTAATGCACAGCTTTTTCTTTAAAGATTTCTGATTTAAAAATTTGATGTGTACTTGAAAACACAAGTTTAATATTAAAACCTAATGATTTTCTTGTTTGCTTATTTGGCTTTTGAAACAAGATTCAAAACTTAATTTCATTTCATTTCTTTTTTTATTTTAGGAAAAAAAACAATACTTTTATAGTCTGACCTCTTATCTTGCTAAATTGGAGCTTTCGAAGACGCGTCAACTTTCCACATGATTAAATTCATGTGAGTTTTCAATCTTTTGTCAAGCAGAACGACAGTAGTTGGAATGTAGCCAAATGAATATAACAACGATCAAATTAAAAAGTAGTAAAAAATTAAAAGAACTATACAATGAAAACTTTAAACGTAATAAAAAATAGATGAAATTAAACTATTAATTCCGTCAATTAATAGCATTTAATTACAATAATTATTAAATATTGTCATTGAATGTTTCATACGTTTTCATTTCCAAGAAATAAAGTAAATTCATTCGGCCGTGTTTAATCCCTATTCATCAATAAATCAATCTTTTATTGAACTACACTATATGACGTACAAAAGCAATGAAAATTTACAACCTGGATTTCGAATTTATTTCTAGTTACTGGCATGTGCAAATAATAAACGAGCATTTTTGTGATGAGACCTTTTGCGATGCTCACGAGGGAAGCATAAAAGGACCCATGTTTTTGTTTTTTATCTGCCGAAAGAATAAAAGTCTACATGAAGAATTTATGGAGATTATTAAATTCACAGATAAAGGAAATAGAAAAGAAAAACTGGTTATAAGTAGCATCGTAATCACCATAATCAAACAAATGTCGCTAGAAAATCTGCAACAAATAAGTGGTGGTCTGGGAAATATTAGCATCATTAAGTTAAATTAAAAGAAGTAATAACTTTTTTATCTACATTAATCTTTAATTGGATGTTTAACGAAGTGTAAATCAAAAAAAAAAAGAAATGATCTTCTTTAAACATTTTTGCGTTGAACTGTGACAACATTATCCAATGTTAACGCATGTTAATTTTATAGATTTAGCACATAATAGAGTGTGATGCAATTGGTTTTTAAAGTTGAATTTCCAATATTAAAAACATCAAAAAAGTGATGTGTTGAAAGTAACCAGCAGCTATATGATTTTATTAAATTTATACTTTTTTCTCTTTTTATGGATTTTGACCTAGGGTATAAAGTGCAGTTGAGACTTATGACCGTTACAATTTTAACTTGTAAAAAAAAACCAGCCGAAGTTTTTATAGGATTTATAGAAACTTAATGAAAAATTTATATTTTTCTTTTTTACATTACATTTAAGGTTAAAAGATGATATGATGTTAATAATTAGAATTAACAATTTTTCCTTTCTTCCGCTTTAAGCAGCATCCTTGGCTTACATTCATTAAACATAATTCATCATTTCAGCAATTCGAATAAAATGGTTTTTGCAAGAAAATGATTCGGATGAAACAGGAAGGGAACAAAAGATTTAATGGAGACCACATATCACCGAAAGCTTTCGGGCCTCTTGACCTTCGATCCGAGAGTGCTAACATTGTGCAAATGGTAGCGCTGAAGGAAAAGCACAAAAGCTGATGAAAGCAGGTATGGAATGTGGCTTATGTTCTGAATGCATTTGACAGCCAGAAAAATTCCATAGGTACGGATAATGTCGTCCGCTGCAAACAATCGATAGAAAGCGTCAAAAACATGTTGTCGTGTCTCTCTCTTATTATGAAGTAAGTACATGTTGTGGGTCGCAGTAGGAAATCTCGGTTTGACATTTATCTTTAATTACCCAACTTTTGATTGACTATTACATAATCTGGCCTTGTCATGAAACTAATGAAAATTCTACACTGATTCATGTTACGAAATAAATAGAATTTTACTCGACTGTAATTCAGATACGAAATCAGGCATAATTTATTTCATTTCTTTGTCTGACAGATTGAAAAGGTTCTTTTTTAATAAATTTTTAATTCTAATGGAATGCACGTATATTGAATATGCTATTTTATTTGCGAATTGAAAAGATGGAAAAAGAAATGATATTTATTTATCCATACATTTCTTTTTTACGATGCGAAGGATTTGACTTGAAGCTAAACTTTTTTTCTTCACGGCATGTAAGATTTACAAGGAAAGGAAGAAAAAAGTCTTGGAACAAATAAATGGACTCACTCTTTATGCCAGTGATAAAATGAAATTTATCGTGTGCTGCAGGTGTTGTAATCGTCTATTATAAATTAATTGGAATTTGGGATCCTCCTGTGATTTGCTGTTTCCCTATTGCGAAATAAGTACTGATTGCATCATTACTAGTGAAAAATTTTAACGCTTAGAAACTGCTTGAAAGTATTATTTTTAATTGATTTGAATTGAAAGTTTACTCTTTTTGCTTGAGTATTTGTATAAGCTTCTATAGCAAAAAAATCAATTTAATAATAGAAATTTTGTAATATCTACAAAGAATTGTGCAAATATATATCCTTTCAATTGATTATTTGTTTCTTATTTCTCAGCGATAAACCTCTCAGTGAAATTCATATTTCATTGTTGGACCATTTGTTCAGTAAGCATCATCTAATTTTAGTTTACTATGGTGTTAATAGCGGTGGTGTTATGGTGTTATTAGAATGAATTATAGCGATAAAACGGATGAGAGCTTATAAGAAGTTTTACTTGAGAAACATAAAGAAACAGGAAATAATGTACCTTTAAGAGCTGCGTAAAAATGAATTCTAATGAAATGTCGATGATAGATTTCCAGGTTCACCTTGGATTGTAAATGCCTCATTTTTATCAACTACAAAATAAAGGAAATTAAAAAAACCAAACTTAATTTATTTTCTTTCTCTCAAAGTGTGAACAAGTTTAAAATCGATATTGGAAGAAAACGAAAACAATAGAATGTTTGCATTTAAGATTAGTTTTTGATTAAATTAATAATATTTTTATAAACAAAGGTGAAATGTTAAAGTTAAAATTGAATTTTTAAAGCATCAGTTGTTGAGTTAATAATTACTTCTAGTTTCACACGTGTCAATATTAAGATTACTAAGTATAGAAAGGCATTGTCAATTACATTTGTTCTCTTAATATTTAAATAAAATATTAAATTAATTTTAAAAAGATTTGTGTTTGCATTTATCTAAGACAAGGATCATATTTTTACTGCGAGTCTTAAGTAGTCGACAATTTATAATCACATTTTATTACTAAAAGTTGTAGACATCGACAGTGGATGTGAATTAATTACTTAGATCAAATATATTGTTATCAAATGCAATAATTATGTGACATCAGTAAATCTAAAAGCAATGAAATCACTAATAATTTATTAGCGTTGATTTACATAATTTTTAAAGCTGTTTTATCACTTTATAATAAATGTTTAAAATTAAAAACTATTACGGAATGCTAGAGGTTTCTTAAATTGCGATTCCTAAATTGAGCAATTTAAATTAAGTCAGCACTGTATTTCCATTTTTATGGCTTAAAATAATGAAAGTGCACAGCGCCATTTGACCAAATCAAGGTCTTTGTACACAACATTCCAGACAACGAGCAAATCAATCGGTGGCACGTGCGCTGGATTACATCAGTACTTTCAAATATTTGTTTTCTTTCTAAATCCACATCCATCGAAAGTCAAGAACAATTGTTATTTTCTGACACTAATTACTTGTAACAAATAAATGTTTAACAGGAACTAGAAGAGTCAACAAAAATTTAGCTCCAATTTTTTTTAATCTTAAATTTAGAAAAAAATTAAAATCTCAGCAATCCACTTTTAACTTCACTTTATATTGTTACATTATCATACAAACAATACACTGGAGCATTCTTAGATTAATTTTAATCTTAAGGGACTTTTTCATCTTTTTAATATTCGAGGGGCAATCTCGTGATTATGAAGGTTTCACCTTGAATTACACAAATGAGAGTATTTAGTCTTATATGTAAATTAGTCTTCACTTATACCTATAAATATCGTTTGCAGTTAAAGCTCCCCCATCCTACTTCCCCATTTTTTCTACTTTTTAAATGACTTTTCCCATTAGATTTGATTCCTAATTACTCATTAATTACCGAAGGGGATTTGATTGGCAATTCTTTTGCAGCCAGTCTCAAGAGGAACTTTTGAATTACTCGGTCAGAATGCTAATCAAGGCTCATCAGAAGGCTGCGTAGATAAAGCTAAGCATTTATTATTGTAATGAATAATAACGATATGACAATAACAAATTATAGTCGTTATAGAGCGTTGATTTTTATATTTTTTTGTTCCACTAAATAGATTTTTTAACGTAATTGATAAACCACATGGAGTGCGGTCTAATCTTAGCAAACCAAAAGTTTTACATTTAAATCTAATCCTTACGCTTGAAAATCAATTAAAGTGGCGAAAGTAAACACTCAATTCAGACAAATTGCGTTGTTGACTAAAACCCACAGAAAGTAAGAAAAAAATAAAAGTTTGAAGAGAAAGTTGCTTTTTCAAGGAAACACCCATTTTTAAAAATGAAGGGGAGAGAAGAGAAACCGCGGGAAGCTGTGAAATACTAACGAAGCGTGCCAGTCAGAGGGTGAAGAAGATGAGCCAAATGATGAGATGACGGTCTCTGTGATCACCCCGTTTTAGCGCTATAAAAAATGGAATTCTCAGCAGCCAAATCACTCCAGAGTAATACCACACAAAGTCATGCTTCATCGTACTTGTATGGTATGTGAAAAATTGGATGGCAATCTTCCAACTATGTTTGAATTTCACAAGAAACGCACAAAGAGACTTTCTACTGTGCCCAGTTTCCAGACTGGATTAGTTTCGTTTCGATCAAGAATTGCGAATAATTTAAATATTTCGATTTTTTTTTCTTCAAGAAAAAGTAAAATTTGATTTTTTTTTCTATTCTTTCGCTTCTATTTCACCTGTTTTTCATCAATTTTAAGTTTGCTTAAAAAATGAAAATCCTCAGAGATTGTAGAAATACAATTTCTTTACCATGTACGCTATTCGGTTGAAAACGTCTTCCATGTGTTAAGCAGCAAAGAGCACCCAAGGCGGAGCTTTAGTTATTAATCAACTCAAGTTAGACGTTAAACCATTTCTTCAGTTTTCTTCTCTCCTTTTGTTCCTCTTTAAAATGAGGCCTTTATAAGCAAATAAGAACATTGTAAGAAAATTGTAAAAGGAAAAAGTTAAAAACAAATTTCAAACATTTTCTTGAAGTTGTACTGACAATTCGTAGTAAAATCAATGTGAGATTTATTTTTATGTATGAGTTTCGAATAATTTTCCCATTCAACCTGTTTTGAAAAATAGCAAAGAAATTGTATTGGCAGTGACACGCGTCACCTGATTCCGTTAAGCGCATCTCATGTGCATTTGCACATTTTACAATCGCAAATGTGGTGTCATCAAAAGTAAAAACGTGAAGAGCATTTAAGGTCAGTCGACTAACCTTGCCATACATTCCTACGGACGATTTGCTTGCGAACGTGAAAGACGAGTTTCCAGCGGGGATTTGCCATCCAAGGAAAGATCGCGCGTGGGCTAAAGGGGAAACTAGTAGCCACAAATGGAAGCAATTTGTCATTGTATGTGTAGTCTGTCTGCCAAGTCAGCATCAGTCGCGAACTTGGCCAAACCTTTTTATACTCCGTGTAAAAGCATCTCTATGGTTGCTGCCATTTTCCAGTCTTCTTAATCGATTTATTTTTCCGCTTACTACACTTTTTTCTTCTTACCTTTTTTTCCTTCCAATTTCTATTGCGCTAAATTGTTTAATACAATTTATTATCTTTCGGGTATAATTTTTTCTTTCTTGAATTATCTGTACACAATTTGTTCATTTCGCTCACATGAATCAAAGCTTGAAGCGCAAAATCTCGTTTGCTTATTTGTTTTCGCAGATGTTACTTCCATCACAAATTCGATTAAAAATTCTGTTTAGAGTCAAAGCATATGTTGTATAACATATTTTAAAAAAATTAGACGCAGGAGTAATTTGACTACGCATGCAAAAAAGAAAAAAGAATGAGGTAACATTTCTATAGCTCGTGGTTATTCGACTAAAGAAATACCGTAAAATAAGTTCTATTGTTAACTTTCGTTTCGTGTGCAAACATTCTCTTCACTTAAATTTTTTTTTAAAATAAGAAAAATTAAATATTAATCCTTAAAGAAAATAGGATTCTTTACTTAGAAACCAGTCAAAGAAATACAACTTTTTTTTTTTCATTTTAATTTTAGAAATGTTAAAGGTTGAAAAAATTAAAGGTGAAATAGTTGTTGACAAAAATGAATTGATGGGGATTATTTGGCCACCAGGCAAAGGCAAGACCCTAATTATAAAAGGGATCAAGAGAACATAACGTGTACGATGACCTCTTGTTGCCAACAAAGGAACTGCGTTCCTTTACTCTCGCGTATAAATCACGGATGGACAAACTACTCTCTTCACTCTATACAACAAGTCTAAGATCAATAAGTGCAGAGTGGGTAGATGAGCTTCCCAACTGCTGACAAAGAATATGAATTGCGTGCAATTAAAATTCGATTCGGTTTTAACATGTGGTTTGGCATCAATTTGAAATATCACTAGCAATTACGATATGGTAGCAGACGTGACAAAAACCAAAACTGTTGCAGTTTCTCGTCTGCATTTTATAGATAAGAAAAATCTCCTTTTGTACCGAAAACTTTTCAAAAGGCCACAACCAACAAAAAATGAGTTATGGCCTCTGAAGGCAGCCAAAAAAACGATCTTATTGAAACGATTATAATGGTTTGAGTGGTGGTTCGATGGCAATTGTGAGAAAAATCTTTCCTAACGTGAATAAAAGGTGATCAATCAATGTTAACTACAATTTATTCGAATCCCCGCAAACTGATTTTATATAGAGTGATAATTAAATAGTATGCAGGTAATCTAAAAAGAATTAAGAATAATAGGTTTTCGTGGTTTCTAATTTCCTTCAGAAAAATTAACTTCAAGACAAATTTAAAGAGTAAAAAAAATCCTTAATTTGTTTTATTACAAATTGCAATAGACCAGGTGAAACAGATTGATAAGGTTAATACACAAGAGATATCGTTGAATCCAAACAAAGAAAGTCTTTTAAATTATTAATGTTATTTGATTTCAGTGGAAAATTGCTCGGATTTACTACAAAGTGGTTTTTACCGAAAACAAGGATGGTTATGTCCTCAATATAAAAACGAAGTTCTTAAGATAAGTATTGAAACAGCTGTTCTTTCTCAACTATCTTTTAAAAATGGCATGTTGTCTTTGAATTAGCAATCTATATTACTGAATTGCCCACGGCATGATTTTATCATCTTTAATCAAAATACATTACCTTCAACATCAAGGGTTTTAAATGCTTTAATAATAAGATTATATCTTTAAATATCTTACTTGCAATTAGGATTTTAAGTATTGACAATAAGACAGTGTAAAAAAATTTAACAAATATTCAAACAGAATTATTAAGTAAATTTCACTTACAATTTTTGGCCTAATTTATTTGATTTTTCGAATAATAAATTTTAAATGTCATAAAAAATAATTTAATTTGAATTTGATCAGTCACCTTGAAAAATCTGAATTTTAATGGCATCATTTTCCAAAATTTTTTTATTTATTTTCAATAATCTTTGCATAATTATTTTCTGTCATTAAATTAAATATATTGATTTCAGTTAAAAATGAAACAATTTTGACTAAAGCCAATTTTTAATCTCCTAATCCAACTACACATCCACTTGTCAAATTGATGTACTTGATTCGAATACTTGTTATGGAATTAAAATTATTGATAAATTGAAAAATTAAAATCGGTATTGAGCAAATTTAACTTCATTTTCATAGTTTTCAAAATCATGTTCAATTTTTTAAAAAAAATTATTATAAATTCATTTTTTCAAATATATTGATTTTCATTTGCATAAATATTATACATATCGAAATTTCACAAATTGAGAATAAGAAATTATTAATTAATAAGAGATACAAAGGCTTCGACAACATTTCCGTGATGTTCCCTCAATTTTAATTCTGCCACAGTTCTTGTTATCTCCATTTCTCTCATCTAAAATTAATAAATGGAGGATTAATGTAAACTATTCCCTTGCTGTTATCTCATTTAACTTTTATTCTAAAGTCAGAAGTTTTATATTTTTCATTCATTTGTTTTTAAAGGGAAACGAAATAAAAACCATCTTACAATTAGTTCCACATCTTCTTTTTTAATTGTTACTTTTGCTAATTCTTTTTCTCTGGCTACTTTTTCGGCATTTTCTTTCGTTCGCTTGTCTCCAATTAGTGTCATTGCCTGAAAAAAAATAAGTCACATGTCTGCGAATCAATTTCACCGGGTTTATTAATAATATACTAACGTCTTTAATATCTTCCGATGAAATTTCTTTTTCTTCTGCATAATCGGTTACTTTTTCCAAATCGGCAGCTCCGCTGTCGTGTTTCGCTGTTTTTTTTTGAGGTTTTTGTTGATGTTCACCATCACCCGTGTCCATGTCGTCCGCCATTTTATTAATCATTTTCTACAATTACGTTCAGGCCTATAGCTAGTAATTTTGGTGTATCTCATATCTACTAACAGACCGAAACATCGATAAGAATTTGAAAGGCGGGAAACATTACTCGGGTTATGGATCATTATTGTGACGTCATACTTTATACAATACAGAAAGGGATGTTTAGAAGAATGAGGTAATACTGTCTAAATATTCATCACGTGCTTTTAGAACTAGGCCCAATCATCATGGCGCCTTCTTCGAAACAAGCGGTTCTACCTGCTTACAAAGGAATGAAGTTTTAACTGACTTACAGTCGGCTCCACTAATTGGGCCAAAAATCCTTATTATCAATGTAATCTGTCCTTCCTTTGTAGTCAGCTACTGCTTTAAGCGTCTGGCAGTCGGCTTTTATATGCACTCAATTCGATAAATAACGGTAAACATATTTCTGAAATTCATTCAGTTTCATCAGCCAAAGAAAAGCAAAAAAACAATCAAAACAAAAATTTAAATATTTAAATTTCAGATAAATATTTTTCTAATTAATTATGGAGAGTGATGAATACTTTGTACAAAATTCCGAAACAACTCTAAATCTTATTGTGGAAGCTGATGACGAAAATGTCGATGTAGTGAAAGAAGAGGATGAAAAAGAGCACCGTCAAGAGGTTTTCGAGTTTTATTCAAATATAATGTTAACTACAGAAATTTTTATAATTAGATTGGGTTTCGCTTGCTGGATGAATTTAATGATTTAATTGACGACGTGGGTGAAGATTGCAATTCTTCATTTTCAAGTAAAAATGATGAAGAAAAGTACATGAATTCTAGGTAAAAATATAAATATTATTAAATTATAGATATTGGAGGCGGTACATTTGATTTACCTTCCAGACAGGAGTTATGGTCTGGTGAAAATTTATGGTTTGACAACAAGACATCACCTGCTAATCCCTTGGAAAATGGTGTTCAGGGATTATTAAATTTACCACATGTGAGATACGAAATAAGATTTAGTAGATTATTATTAATTCTAATTTTTATTGAACACAATTTGTTTTAGGGGCAACAGGACGAGTACAGTGAATCAAATGAAACAACACCTCATTTAAGCAACGAGCATTTTAGAACTGATCTATCGACGGATTACCATCAAATTGTTCAAGGAGTTTCGTCTAGTTTAAACTCAACGCCTTGTTCTAATAATTCGTTTGAAGATCCGAATGCTGTTAATAGTGAAGGTACTCCGGAAATGGGTTATGATATTATTAATGGCCAGTTATACATGTGCAATCCAGAACTCAACGCGGGAGGTCTTAATCCAAACGCTGTTCCATTTGCATCTTACACCGATCCGATGAAATCACTTAAACATCGACAGTATTTTGCCAACTCGAATAACAATTTTGCCATGAATTACATGAATGCAGAACGTGCAACAAATGAATGGGTCAATGGAGAATTTGATTTTGAAAAAGATGTTGCGAAATATCAGTACATTGATACAGGTGACGTTATATTTTATTTTGTTGTGCATTTTAGTGCATTATATCATCATATACAATTTATATATTTTATAGGCATAATTGGGAATCCTTCCGAATTAGTTCAATTAAGAATACTTTACGACGCCCGAGGTCGAGAACTGGCTAAGTTGAAATCCGAATACGAGCAAGAAAAAGACAACCACAAATTTAGTTTAGAAAATGTGGAAGATCAATTAGAAACATTAAGAGGTAAATATTAAAAGAAGTTATTTGATTTTATTTGTATGTAAAACTGTATTGTTTGATAGGGGAAAACGAGGTTTTAGTTGCTCGGCTTAATGAATTTGCAGAACTCCAAGATTTACTAACAGAAAAGGAAGGTAGAATTAGTGCTTTAAACGGCCGTATTTCGTGTCAAGATGCAAATAAATTAGAGGTTAAATTGTGAAAAGGGATGTTGAAAATAACTTTATTGTAACCAATATAATTTTTCAGGTAACAAAAAAATTGCAAATTGCCGAATCAACGATTTCAAGTTTAAAAGACCAAATTTCTGAATTGGAGAAAATTGACACACTGAGTAGATCTCGTGCGCAGCATGATTTAATTGTATCAAATATACAGAAAAAGCATGATGAGGAATCATTGAAAGTGAAAGAAAATATGGATGCACTATGCGCTCAATTACGATCAAAGGTTTTATAATTTATATTTAACCGGCGAAAATTACAATCGTTGTATCCTTACAGACGGAAGAGGTGAATATAGTCCAGCAAAAATTAACCGAAATGTCACAAGCTGTAACAAATAGATCAGAAACCATTAATCAGCTAACTAAAAGTCTGGAGGAGAGTCAGAATCAATGTCAGATTCTTTTAAAAGGAGGTAAAACATATTAAAAGAAATGTTTAAACTCGGAATGATTGAAATTTTAAACGTCGTTGTAGGAGCAATGAATAACCAACATGATTTGCATGGAAACTCTGCAGCCTCGAAAAAATTAATCGCTTCTTTGCAAGACGAAATTGATACTTTGAAGGATGAATTAGAGTTGTACGAAAATACTAGTCATATAACGAACAACATTCAAGATGATACAATAAACCAACTAAACATTAAAAGAGGTGCTTCTTGGAGAAAACCAGAAGAATCTTTAAAGTTTGTATTTATTTAGAACTTTAAAACTTTATATTTAACTTGTATTTAATTTTTTTAATATTTTTAGTGGATCGGGAACGAATAACGATTTAGTTTCTAACCTGAAGCACGAATTAGAGCGTTCTTTAACCAGTAATCGTGCCAAACGATCGAAATTAACAAAACTTCAATCAGATTACAGAAATAATTTACGAGAGAGTGAATTGGTTAAAAGTCAATTGGCATGTTCTGAAAAGCAAATTACTAGTCAACAGGCAATCATAATATGCGAATTAAAGTAAAACAGTGTATTAAGTGTAATTATTTATTTGCAGTCTAAAATAACAAATTTGCAAGCAAAGTTAAATGATTTGAATCCGATGGGAAAAGAGTCGAATATGATGACGTTGAGAGACATTGATAAACTTCAACTAGAAAAAGAGCAGTTGGTAGAAGAATTAGAAGAAGTAAAACGGCAACTGAATGCAGCCAATGTTAATGAGCGCCAACTTGATCAAGCTGTGAAACAACTTCATCATCAAATGACTCAATTAGCCAGTGAAAACAATGAAGATAGGCGGCAATCTTTAGAAAGATCGCAACAAACTTATCTACAACTTCATGAAGAGTCAATCAAAAAAATTCGAAAAGAAATGAGTCAAAAACATGATGACGAAATTACATTGATGCAGTATGGAAAAATTTTCTGTTATTAATTAATATTTATTACAAATTTATAAGTTTTTTTTAACTTTAAAATAGGGAAAAGTTTAAAGACTGTCAAGATGAGTTAGATTCTGTTAAACAGATTTACGTTGTTGTCTGTCAAGAGAAAAGGCAAGTGGAATGTGAATTGGAAAAGGCAAAAGTTAAAGTCGAAGAGACTGAAAAAGTAAATTAAAATACAATTTTTGATTTTATTTTTTTAATTTTGATATTGATTTCTAGAGATTGGCAGAAGTCAGTAACAAATGGAAGGAGAATGTGAAAGAGATTCGGTCAAATTTTGAACTTAAAGTTGAAGAAGCTATTCACCAAGCACAGACCAAAAAATCTCACCAGTGGCAACAAAATTTGGATGAAATTCAAGCCGAAAGTGAGAAAGAAACAATACATAAAATTATGGAAATCAGCCATAGATTGCAGATAGAAAAAGAAGAGGCACTGAAAAAACTTGAAGAAAAGAAAAACATTGAGTTTTTACGAGAAATGAAAAAAATCAATGAAAACGCAGCAAAAGAAACACAAGAATCATTAAAAGCATTAAAGCAGAGAATGATTACCGAAAAAGAGAAGACTATCGAATTACTCGAAAACAGATGGAAAGAAAATAAATTAAGTGAAATTAAAGAAATAGAAGAGAAATGTCAATACGAGCTTCAACACTTAACTGATAAATTAACACAAGAAAAATTGCATGAATTGAAACTGTTTGAAGAGAAACGGGATCGAGAGAGGAAGAAACTTGTTCAACATGTTGTTGTTAAAAAAAATAAAGAAAGGCACGAGCAACTAAAGCAGTTAGAAGAACGAATTGTAAAACAATATCAGGATGAATTGAATCAAATATCGATGAAAAAAGATGAAACCTTAGAAAGAATCGTAAGAGAGAAAGATGGTGAAATTATGAATCTCAAGTCAATGCTAATTCAACAAGAATCAAAATATGACGAGCAGATTAAGGTCGTACTGGATAAGGCAAAGCATGATAAAGAAATGTTGTTTACTTTAATGGAAGATGTACGCCGTAAAGAAAAAACCGAATCGGAAGAAAGAGATAAAGCAGAATCCTTGAATGAATTAAAAGCGAAAGAATTTCAGGAGAAAATTAAATTGTTGAGTGACGAAAAGGAAACTGAAAAGAAAAATCAGATAATGAAGATGCAGACTCATTATCATTCGGAACTGGAGAAGATCAGAAAGGAAAATGAAAAATTAAAGGTTGAATTGAACTCTATTCAGACTGCATTGGATGCTAAAGATAATGAATTAGCTGATCAGCATAAAGAAGTTCTTGATGCTTTAAAACTATTAGAACAGATGAAGAGTAAGGAAAGGAACAATACGAGCAAATCAAATGGCAGCGAGAATTCGATGAGTGCACATGATCAACGGTTAAATTTGGATTGTTTGAAATCGTTTCAAGAGCAGAACAATGAATTGTTAAAACTGTACAAAACTACCAAAGAGGAATACGAAAACGAAAAGGTCATATTTAAAAAGCTAGAATTTAATTAGTTAATTTTTAATTTATTACACTATTTTAGGCCGAAACTCTGTTGAATCACAATAAAGCTATTACACTGTTAAAAGAAAAGCATTTACACATGGTAAAAGCTTTGCGGAAAGAACAAAAGAATCATCAAATTGTAGAACCAAACGAAATGGATACGCAGCACGTTACTACACTTAGATGTCAAGTAAGTAAATTGGATGCCGAATTGAAAGTACATCAAGCCAAGGTGCGCGAACTCGAAACTCAAGTTTCGATTAAGAATGGTCAATTAGAAACATTGGAAGAAGAGCAGAATGTTGGTAAGAAACATTTTCAAATATCTGTGACGATTGTTTAATAAAATGTATTTTACTCAAGGCATGAAGCATGTTGAAATTCAAATGCAATTGATGATTCAAGAATTGCAAGCCAAGCTTGAGGAGAGGCACTTGGAAATGGAAAGAGTAAAGAAACAACACGAAGACGAAATGAAAGAATTTCAGAAAAAAATGATTGAAAATGCTAGTCAAGATGCTGACGTAGAGAGGAAAATGTCAGAAATTGTTACAAAAATGCAAAAAAATGAAGAGAGCCTCGGACTAAAAGTTCACGAGTTACAATTGGGATTAGAGAATAAAAAAACACAAGTGCAATTAATAACGCTGAAAGCAAATCAGGAAATTGAAAAATTGAAAAACGAATTAGAAAAAGCCAACAGGTAACGAAATATGACTGAAAACTTAATTTTTCATTCATTTAAGGTATTTTAAATATTTATTTTTAGGGAAAAAGAGCAAGCGAAATTATCTCCACAATTTGGAATGCGTCATTTCAGCGATAAGAGCCATCAGGAAAGGGTCAAAAACATTATAAATGACTCGCAGAAATAAGTTTTTATTTTTATTTCGAATTTATTTATTACAGACACAATTGAAAGCGAAATTACGCCAGTGTCAAAAGTTTGCGCAAAATCGCGAAATGCAACATCAAATGGCCATTGTTAAATTACAGCAAGAACACACAACTGTGGTTAAAGAACTCGAAGAGAAAATGGAAAACCTGAAAAAAACAAGCATGGAGTATAGTATACAAGAAATCGCTAATGTTCACAGAGCACAAGTAAAAGCATTGAAAGAACAATATTCGGCAGAATTGAATGCAGTTCATCAACAGTATGCGAGTGAGCTTGATACAGTTCAAGGCTTAGTCCAACATTATCAAGTCATGTATAAGCAATTGGTAAAACACTAACATAAAAATAAAAAATTTAAAATTATCAGTTATTTATTTATTTAGCAGGTCGAATCTGATTGTGACAACATGATTGAGATTCAAGACAGTATTAAACAAGTGGTTGGTGCTCTGCAAAGTAAAATAATTTTAATTTTTTTATTGATGCTTGTATTTTATTTTTGTAAAATATTTTCAGAAGATCTTTTCCAGTATTTGAACGGATTAAATAAACGAGTAGCTCAAAGGATTCACACGGAAGTTATGAAAGAACGAAGAATGATTGTAGCACGACTCAAAGAACAATTTGGCATTAAGGAAACAAAAGAATTGGAATTGTCTATTCTGCATTCGGAAATCGAGGCGCAGTTGCACGTCGAACCTGGCATCGATTCGTGGGCTACAGTCTCTCGCAGCGAAGGATTTTTAAGTGCCAATGCAGAATGTGATCGAATAGCATCGTGTTTGGATCTGAAACGAGAGGCATCTGGACAAGATCATTTATCAAAATTATTAAAACAAATGAGTAAGCACAGTAGCAGTAATGACAGTTTGAAAGGACAAAAACTTGAGGCGTCTTGTCTCCGATACAAGACTCCAATAGTAGATAAATTCGGTCACGAAATCGTTCCTTTACGCTCGGCTTTTTCTGTTGATCACATTCATCATTCGAATGTGAAGAAAGACGATGCAGAAAAGAGAACGACTGAAAAAAAAATGATCGATTCGGGGCATGTTGTTACTTCGGCAACTAGAGAGCAACCAGTTGGTCAATCCGCTTCCGAAACGGTTGTATCCAAATCGAACAAACTGTCCGTTAAAAAAGGCTCTCCCAGATCCAATCGCACCACAGTTGGAAATTCAAACGATGGGGTACAAGCTCTCGGGAAGAAACAAGGCGACGATTTGAAGGAACTTTTAGACAAAGTGCCACAGAGTGAAAGATGTAATATTGACAGAGGAATTCAAAAGATCCTTGAATCGAAGCCCGAATTGTTGACCAGTCTAATCGAATCGTTTCAAAATCATCTAAAGGACAAAAATTATATTAACAAAATGTGCCATTGTAGGACCGTAAACGAAAAACAATTGAAATCTGGAGACAATTGTGCTTCGAAAACATTTGTGCCATTGGAAACTGAATCTGACAGTAGCGTTAGTGTCAAAGGAGTTTGGACCACTACTGATGCCAAAGATTATGACAAACAAGTTGAAAGAAAAGACAAACAATGGGTACGGAAACCAGCTGCATATTCTATTGACAAATGAAATCGTTGATTTTAATAATGACTCAGCAAGGAACTGATCTCAATATCTGGATATTTATGCCAATCACCTCTGTTTGGAGAATTGTTTCATTTATTAAATAGTGTATTTTTTTAGACAAATAAATTTGTGAGTAGTTTTATGTATATGTATTAAATTCACACTTTCATATTTTATTTTCAAACATTATTTTTCAAAAATTTTAAAAACGTAAAAAAGCATTATAGAGCTACATACAAATTCTAAAGCTGCAATTAAATCTATCGAAAAAATGTGACTAGTAATAAGTTTCCGTTTTCAGTTACATTAATACAAAATAGGGGAGTAAAATAGAACACTTTTATTTAGTTTTTGTGATTAAAAATCACCAGAAGACATTTGATGAAAGACGGAAAGTTGGATTTGGTGTTTGACTTTTTACGTATTTATCCCAATCTTAGCAGTTACACGTTGATCCAGATCGATTCACATTACGTCCATTTGGTACCAGTGTCTGATTTCCACCATGGTGAGACAAACGTTTGTCAACAGCTTGTTCCATTCTTATCATTACCATATCCAATAACTTATCGATTGCTTTTGCTACATTTTGTCCCGTGCACGCACTCGTTTCATAGTAAGTTAAACTGAAACAATATTTTATCAGAAAATGTAATTTGACGATTTTTGTATTTGTTTACCCAAATTTATCAGCCATTTCTTTCGCTCGTTCCTCAGTTATGGCTCGTTGATCTTCCAGATCTGCTTTATTACCACATAAAATGACATCAGGGTTATCACAATACGAATGTGTCTTCAGCTGTTCCAACCAGTTACGAATGTTAATAAATGATCGCTCGCTAGTCAAATCAAAAAGAAGTATGAAACCCATAGCATCGCGGAAAAATGCGGTAGTCAAACTACGAAATCTAATTTTGAATTAAAACCAATTGATGTTAAAACAGTTTTTAAAATTTAAATGAGCTGATTCTAAACCTTTCTTGCCCTGCCGTGTCCCATAACTGCAAATGAATTCTCTGTCCCCTTCCAGCAAATCCATCAGCTCCAGCAGTTCGATGAATCTGAAAACAATAGTTTTAAAAATTAATACTATTTACCTAAATTAAATTCGTGCTTTAAACTTACAACTCGCTTCTCTCGGAAATCGATTCCAACAGTAGAAATGAATTTCGAATGAAAAGTACCATCTGTATATTGATAGAGGAAACTCGTCTTACCTACGCCTGAGTCACCCAAAGCTAAAAACTTGATAAGATAGTCATAATCTTGATTGCCTTCTCCCATAGCGCACCTGTAACATTATTAAACAATCCAGATAAGTTGAAAAGTTAAATTTGCAAATTGGCTTATAAATTGAGTTGTTGTGAATTGAATTAATGGCATTAAAAATAATCCATTGTAAATAACATTTTCGCTTTTGAAGGCCACATTTCCTGTAATTACTCTATCAAATTGGCATTAAAAATAAATACCGCATCAAGAAAAAAGATTTTTTTAAATTATTTACCACTCGAAAAGGAAAGAGCTTTTATTTTTGTGTTCAACTATAGCTACTTGTAATTTAATTTAATATTCGTTAACGCTGTATGTGAACTTTCTAAATACAATTTGTTAATTTTTTACAAATAATTTAAAAACTCAAAACTAAAAGTTTATCATTTCGATCGCTTAAGGCTGCAGCTGAATCAACAGGTGCTGTTTATAAAATGAGGCTAGAAATTCAAAACGTCAATGCACATATGCTACAGAGTGCATACACTTTTATAAAACAATTTTTACACTCACAAGTTGCCTGCATATAATTTCGTCGATTAACAAATTACATCTGATTCATGTGAAGACTAAACTATGATGAAAATTGTTAAGTTTTCGACTGATAACTGTCGTAACTAGAGGTTGAGTAAATTTCAACACTCACTAAACGAAAGCTTCCTTCTCTGCAACAACAGCAGATTGAGGACGAGTGTACTATTTCGGCTTCGCACCATCTGGTGTTATAAAATGGTATTATACAAAGTTATCTTTATTTACAAATGTAAAATTAATTAAATTAATTTTTATTTCCCCCCTCCACCCCCAATTCCTTGTCTTAAAATATTCCAATGAAAAAAGTATTCTTTAAGTAAGTTTTGTTTTTTAAGAAATGGGCTACGTGCCAATATTTTTATTGAATTTTGTTAAGCGTGTGAAAATGGACTTAAAATGATCCAAATGAACTATTGATTATTCGGTCAAATATTTGTTTGCAAATGTTGAGAAGGCCATAGTTGTGTACAGATCCTGTTATTTTTCAGTTTAGTCCTTAACCCCAATCTCCTTCATTTCCCCTTTGATCCCACGGGGTTGCTCTTCGTGAAGTAACTGCATTTCCGATCTGGATTTTAAGTCTTGCAATCTGTGGGAAGCAACTAGACAAGGCAGGAAAATGCACTCGGTTTGATTTTTACGAGGATTTTTATTACAGTGAGGCCAGAAAAGGCAATCAATTGTGTTTGTCTTATTTTTTGGTTTATAATTTTTTTGTTTTACAATACTTAAATTCTTATAGATCTTGATAAAAATTCTCCTTGAGCTTTAAATTTTTTACATTTTTACATTTTTACTTATTTATGATAATACCTTTTATTGCATAAGTTGTCAATAACTCAAACTGCAAAAACTTTTATTGATTTTCCTCGAGACGGTAAAATTCTTTTTAATTTCTTATGAGAATCGTCAAAATTTATTCCCAAAATACTGTGTGAGTCAATTGTCTCTATGCAGCTAAATATGGAGACAATTATATACTTATATTTTTAATTTCAGCATGTTCTATCTAAACTTTTAAACATTAAAAACATGGAAGTAGATGAGTTGAAACGGAAACGGCTGGCGATTTGGAAGTCACACTTTATGTCTAGACTAGTGCATAATAAAGAATTTACTTCTTCAAACCATTATTTTTTTTGCAAACATGTAACTTATTTAATACCCAGTTCCGAAACAGTTGGATGAGTCAAAAGTTTAGTTTTAAACCATGATTTAGTCATTAGTTTTGCATAATTCTTTTTGACTGACATCATTCATTTCTCATAAACTTAACTGCAATCTATTTTATGTTAATTATTTACATTTTTTTTTTCATCGATTACGCTATTCCGAAAAGAATTTGCCATTTACTCTTTAAATTTAAATTAAGTTTAAAAAAATTGAAAAAAAAAAACAAAATTGCGGTGAATTAGTCTACTTATTATTTATTAGAGTTTAAAACATTTTTTCGCATCTTTATCTAAAGTATTTACATCCTGGATAAACTCGAATGAATAACGAGAAAAAACACTGAATTTCACAACAAAAAAAAAAGTTTAAAAGTTACAAAATTACTCTCTCATTCTCAGAATTGGCATATTTCAACCCTTATCAAATAAATATAAATTGGTTTTACCAAGACCATCACATATTTCTTAAAAATCACAATAACTGCCCGTTTGTAACCAACTCACGTAACTTTTCAATAAAACATTGAATAAAAGCAGATAACGGACACTGATAAAAAATACTTTATTTCTAGTCTCCACGAACTTATTTTATAGTAACCTCGGTTATAACAGATTTCCTGACTTGTCAAACAGTTTATGATGGTCCCCTGAAGTTCTACTATAATGATTGATATTATTTCATTCTTGCAATTCCAAGTACAATTTTTCCCCAGTTTTTCGTTTCTTTCTCCATTCGAAGGTCACCTTTTACATTCTAGCAAAATCCATGTGGTCATCCACTTACTGGACCCCTACGCATTCTACCATACGCCAGTTGACATTTAATGTGCTCATTGCCCACAGGGAGGTTAGAAAGTGCCACACCTTGTATTAGTTGAAGCGAAGGTAAATGCTCAAAGTCTCGCGTCTAACAGTGAAAGAAAATGTAAAACCTCATTTTCCATTAAACACGCTTCGATGGCGAAAAACTTAGAAACTATTCAATTTATTGAATTAAAGGTCAACAATAATGATAAACTTCACATATTGTTATCATGAATAAAATAAAAGTGCGATTCATTTCTATTATGCATTTCTCTCTCTTATGAAACTATTCACGCATTCAAATAGTTTACATTTTAATTTGGCGGACTTTAATATAAAAAAAGCATAGAAACTCTCGTCCTTGCACGTTCACAGCAGTAACTTTTTTTTTCACTTAATCAAGTAGAAAGTCAAGGTGATTAACACGATGACGGCATGGTTTGGAATAATACTGATGTAATCCAGCAATGCCATCCGGCTGTTTATCTATTTTTCTAGTTAACAAATTAATCAAAATTATTTTTCATTACGTGACTATCAACATTCGATCTAAAATCCTTTAAGCAAAGCATTAATTAACTCTCACAAACTAAATTAATGTCCAAGTTTTCGTTCAGCCGAAAGGCCATCAAGGTTAATTATATCATATGGGCGAAATGTTTACTTACATGTAGTGTATACACGTGAGTCTAATGTAATTTTTTGAAATTATTATAATATATGAATTCGAAAATATTTTTATATAATTGATATACAAGTAATCGTCTAAATTTCTAAGGTTTTGATTCAGTCTTTTGCTGTTCCAAGACAATTATCTTTGAGTTTACGAGCAACCTCACTTTTGAACTTGACGATGAATTTCTCTTGGACAAAAAAGGAGGTTATTACGGTCGCAATTTATTTATAATGAAAAGGAATGTGATGATAAACCCTACGAGAAAAAGAGAAGTACAAGAAATAGAGCTGAAGTAATTAATTTGTTTGTGAATACAGCTATCATCACTAGTGATGATTTATTATTGTACATAAAAGTGCATTTAATTTTCTATTTTCTCTTCCTGCAACTTCATACGCGAGACTCTTGTTTTGTTCTAAATAATACACAATGAAATTACTTTTCTAAACAGATTTTTTTAAATGTGAATCCTTGGATCATTGCCGTAAAAATTCTTCCGTTTTCGCAGTTATTGTTATTTTAATTACATGTTAGAAAAATCCGTATAGAAAATATTTCGAAATTAATAACAATATCATTCATCAAAGATTTATTGAAGATTTTGGAATTATAATTAAGATTTTAAGTTTTAATTTCTATCTGTGAATTTAACAATTTGTTTAAAACCAAATTTCTATTTTAAATCTTATTTTTCTTCAGAATAAATTAATTATCATTGATGATATCATTATAAGATCAGATGAGAGAAATTCTCAGCGCCAAGGTCAAACACCATCTTATAAACCGACAAAAATCAAAGGTCATTTACCCTTTCCTTCCTTGCGCTATACAACCCTACCCATTTATTACGAGGAAACGTTCAAAAAAGAAAAAAAAAGAGACAAGGGGTAACTTCAAATTGCCTCATTATTTGTACCTTGTTGAAAAGTCTAAATTTGCAAATAAAAATCACAATAAAACCCTTCATTTGCTTTAAATAACCACTGGTTTCAAATTTAAAGCCAAAAAAACTTGAACAATAATTCCAAGATTTATTTCTTAAAATCTGGACATTCAAATTTTGGCGATTGGACCAGGTGTCCTTAGAATGGCCTTCAAAAGATGTGGGATGCAAGGTCGGGAGACCAGTGAACCTCACAAGTCGGTGATGTGGGCAGAAAAGAGCGGCGCCCGGTAGTGGTGGCAACGAACCGATTGGCTTAGGCGTCGTGGGATACGCGTGAGGGTCAGGGACAAAATGTGTCTGAATGGACTCATTGTAAATTATTAACTTCATCTCCTTGCATAATTTTCATTTGGTTGTTGCTAATTTTAAATGCGGGGACATTGATAATATTGCATAACCTAAATAGAATCGACAGTAATTAAATTTTGCATTGGTTTTTACTCTTTCTAAGCGAGAAAAAGCAATAAACAGAAAACACTTTTTGAGAGCGAATACAATTGTCATGGTTTGTGACAAACTATGTCGGATCATGCTCTTTAATATCATTTACTGGATTTCATCTTTAAGATGAATAGATCAAAAGACAATCGACTTGTTTGGAATATACGACTGTGAACTATAAAAATCATTGGTTAAACGAGAATTGTCCCTTTTTCGACAAAGAGTTTTGAGATTTAAATTTCTCATCAATTATTTTTCTTAAGTAGGACTTTGTGTAATTATAATAATCATCACATAAATTTCGCATCGTATCAGACAATTTGGGATAATATTCTTGCAATGTAAATAAAACATCATTCAAAGCTGAAGATTCTTCATCGACCTACTTTTGTCTGATCGTTATTAGGTGCACCCACGAGACAAAGGTTTAAAGCGAAAAGAATAGAAAGTTTTCAACAGTGGGCAATGGAATGCTAAGTGGGTAGATATAACCTTAGGGCTTCGCCTACTCATTCGAGTTTTACTTTCATCCTCACGTGTTATCTTCGGTTTAACTCCTTCTCTCTAATTAATGGATATTTGATCCATGTTTGCAATTTGAATAACAAATCCTCTTCAAAACCACTTCACAAGTCCTTTAATCTGCTTTATCGAGAAAACAAAAGTAGTGGACCAAATGCATCTGAAATCCTCAAATTTCTCTAATTAAAGAAATAAAGTTGCTAAAATTATATTAAAGCCACTCAAAATATTTTTTTAAAAACTGAGTAATTGGAATGAGTTGAATAAAATCCCAAGAAAATTTCAATAGATAATTTTAAAAGAATCAAAGTTTGAACTTACAAAAAGAAATCAAAAGAACTTTTGTAAGACATGAAAAAATAACATTTTCTAAAGAAATTATTAATAATAAAGAAAAAAATAGCTAGAAAATGGTATTGTATTTTATTCTGAAGGTTACCCGAACGATAACAATTGTAGCATTTTATTCTCGCTAAAATAAAAATATTTGCCTACACATTATTAAATAGATAGAAGATAAATATAAATTTGTTTTCACTTCACGCTCAGAAGGTATGCTTGGTAGTGCCTTTTGGCCCGAGGAGAAGCAAAAGCGAAGAGCAACTGCTTGCGCTTCCTTTCTACTTTCCCGCCCACCAACCTTGACGTCATCAACAGAGGTGGCGTCGAAGCAATTTCAACCTTGGCGCCGACACTCCTCTCCTCTTCTCGCGTGGATCAGACATTTCTTGCATCAGGGGGTGAAAAGACGTCAGCGCCCTCTAACGTCGACCCAGAGGCAGCTTAAATAGTTTGCACACCTTCATTTCCTCAGCCACCTGCTCATCAACCATCCAGTAGTGAGCAACGTGCCACAGATATACCAAAGTGTGAGTATCATTTCAAATGTAAAATTAATAACAATAGTCAAACTGCTAGAAATTGCTTTTCTCTTTTCACGCTGTTTATTTTTCAATTTAATTTAAAAAGTTAAAAATTTAATTGAAAGAGTTTTAGCAACTTTTTAATTAAATTACTTAAATCAGAAATTTGTTTTTATTTCCCAATAAATTCATTATATGAATGCATTCGCCTGCTTACTTTCATCCTAAACTCATTCTCGCTCGCATGCCCTTTAACCTCGGCTTAGCTTTTGCGCCATCTAATAAACAGTGTGAGTGACCACGATACCCTGGGAACGGGAGCGGGGCCGCGAGCAGGTAGGCTGTTAGGTGGGTATCTCGTGGCTTATTATTTCTTTTCTCATTCTCACAAAAGCGCAATTTTGTTTTTATTCCAGATCAGGATGATGTTTGTCCTGCTGCTTCTTTTCACGTCAATCAATGCTGGATACGGAGTTTGGCCGGTAAGAAATCATTTTTTATAAATGTTATTAAGCTTTTTGTTTAATATTACTTAATTTATTATAAGTCAATTGCATTATGTTTTTATAATCTTTTAATATTCAAGTTGCCTGGAAGTCAGGAAACGGATGTTGTACGTTATTACATCTTTTGTTTTCCTATAACTTTATCAATTTATTATCGTGAGTCTCATGCTTGGTTAATCCTCAACTGGATGGCAAAAGTTATCCTTTAAAACCTACAATTGACAACTTGTTTTTTTCTCAAATTGCCACTAAGGAGGTCAAATGAGTTCAACTCAAGTAGTAAATTCGTTTAACGAACGAGATGTGTCACTTTCGTTTAAACATCGAGTAAAAAATAAAAATAAAACACATTAACTTAAAAAAGGAAAAAATCTTTTGCAAAAAAAAAAAGTAATTTTATTAAAGTTGTTTTCAATAAAATTAAAAGTCAAGGGATGAATTTGAATTTTATTCATCTCTTATTTCGATAACGCCCGAGATGTAAAAAATCGGCAGGCGGAACTTTTAAGAAGCGATGGTTCAACGGACCTGGGTAGTTTGGGGTTGGTGGATCCACTGCTCTTTTCCTTCATCAACTCTTTTATACAGGCTCAAAAAGTCAATAAACGGTTCACCCGCTTCAACCGTCAAATTACTGGCGTTACCATTAGCATTCAAATCGGAGAAAAAGAGGTTTCTTTTTCCTTTAAATAAGAAAAAAACGTAAAGTGCAAATCTGAAATTGAGCTGTGGGATTCCTCACTTTAGTATTTGTTTAGAACAATTTTGTATTGGATTAAAATTTCCATCTAAAAATAATTGCTGCTTTATTTTTTCTCAGGTCTTTATTTTATTATTTTTTTTTTTCATTGGGAAAAAGATATAAAATATTTTTATGTATTTTGGGTTATGTTGAAAAATCAAGAATGTAGTAAAAACTTGCAATGAGGCAAAATAAACAATGAGGTATGTTTGCGAGTAAACCACCATGGCCCATAAATTACTCACTAGAGGCAAATGAACTGCATTTTTATGCAATATTTTCGAGATCCTAATTTAAATATTTAGTAGATTTCACTGCTATTTTTTTTATTTTTCTTTCCCTCGATGGAAATTTTTATTAAAATATAAAAAATTATTTAAAATAGCTTTTTTTAATTATTTTTTTACAGCATTTTTTTTACTTTTCTCTTTTTCGGTTAATTCTTGCATTACTTTTTAATTAGCTTCAATTAGGAGAACGTGCTTTTTTAAACATTTAATTTAATTTATTTTCTTTCACAGTTTGATAGCAAATACTAAAATCTATTTTGTTATATTTTTTCACCTCCTGCAATTTTTCTTTCTTTATTTGTTTGAGGTCACAATTTTTTCCTTTTCGAATTCTTTTCTTTCTAACGAAGCATCTATTGTACTCTGCTTTTCACCCGCTTCGTTCCCACGAGCAAATTAAATATTTTTATCCATGCCTTAAATTCAGTCCAAACAGTAATACAGCACAAATATAAAAGTTGCAAAATTGCAACATCATTTTTTTTATCTCATCCGTTCTGCTCTGAGATCTTTTTTATATTAAAAATACGCTTAAATTCTACCTTTAAGCTACTTAGAATAACCTGTACCAAAAAGTTTGGGTCATGTTAAGAACAAATTTCTGACATACAACTGAAAAAGCTAAAAATTTAATTATAAAATTATAAAAATCAACAGCTACTGCTTGGTACTTGCGAAGGACAAATTTAGAATCAGTTTTGAGAGTGGAATATTGATGAGATGAGAGGAATGTCATAGACTTTCGAAGTAGTGAAATAAATTATAAAAATATTCTTTTTAAAAAACAAGCTAATTATTAATTCTGACATTAAAAAAAAATCTATTTAAAAATCTGACAACTAATGAACAAACACAATCATTAGCTTTAGAAATTCAAGCAAATTCTTCGTATATAAAATTCACACAAATAATTCCACATTCCACGTTATAAATTACTCAATTTTCCCATTAATTTTTCATTATATAAAATAAAATCATGACAGTTGAAAATTCACCCGTCGAGACGGCGACCGGAAATATGCCTGGAACAGTAACAAATCGAATTATTAAAATAATTTATGCTAATCGAAATTCCTGTAATTACAAGCAATAACAAATATGTCAAACCAAGGTGAATTGAATGTGTTTAAGTAGGTTATTAGGAGAAAATAAATTGTATCACTCGAAAACATCACGGTCAAGAGATGATCTCTCTGTTGTATAGCATCAGCGAGCGAAATTTTATTCTCTGATTACCGGCTGGATTGCATATTCATGATGCCTGTTTGGCAAAATGACCCTATCAGTCCCTAATGAGCATAGAAGCCAAGGTGATTGGAGATAAAAATGTTTGCCTTACAAATTGACATATGTTGATCATAGTTAGTGCAGAAAAGCTACCTTAACTGAAAATGTTATATTACAGTGCTACACTATCTCAGCATTTAAGTGATGGCCGTCTGAGGATAACCACATTGCATAGTTGACTCAAAGGGACTATCTAAAATGATCCCAAGAACAGTTTAAGAGAAATATACCACTTTGGTTTATTTCTGTGTGGATATGGTGGTCATGAAAATTCGTGGTTTTGTCACTTGCTTAATTTAGAAAAGCCGATTAATATATGGTGAGTGAAAAGACTTGTATTTTTGGCGACTTGAAGATGAGTGTCTCATCAAGTGTAGGTCTTGTTTGTGAAATGTTTTTAAGATTGAAAAGGGTTTACAACAACTTTAGATTAATTTAGTTTGCAAACAAATTTGTTACGTCTTTATTGTTTGAATAGTTTAATTTTTTTAAATTAGTTGAAATTTTGTTGGGAAATTTTAGTCTCAAAGCGAGAATTGGATAACTGACAATCAAAGTTAAATATCTCAAAGTGACTTCTCCAGAAAGAAAATTTCATCTCAAGTCTGTTTGATTTCGTTAGTACACAAAAAGGTTTCAATTAAGTTAAAAAATAAATTTCTGACAGTCAATCAAAGAAATTAAAAATTAAATTATCAAATTATAAAAACTAACAGCTACTGCCAAGCGCAAAGAACAAACTTAGTATCAGATAGGCGTAGAATATTGATGAGACAAGAAGAATGTCATAGACTTTTAAGTTAGAAAAAAAAAATCATATGAATAATTCTTTCAAAAAGTCAGTTTTTTCTAACTCTGACATGAAAAAAGTTTATGCACAGATAAGTATAAAATCATTCATTGCCTCTAGGAAAGCAAGTTATTTTCTTCGTATACGAGATTCAAACAACAATTCCACATTGATAAATTACTCAAATTTCCTTATAATTATTCATTACATTAAATAAAAAATTTAAATGTAATAATTTATTTATTTTGTAAACAATTCAATTTTTTAAATAACGTTCATTAAATACTATTCACGAATTTAAAGTTTGGATCGTAAATCATATTTGAAACTTACACTTTTCACATTTTCAATTTCAACTTTATACCTATAAAATTAGTTACCCTTATCGTTTCCTACATAATTAGATATTTTTAAAGTGTTTATGATTACTGGAATGAATTCTAATTTACATCTCACGAGGATTTTAATCAGATCAAAGAGAGATTAATTAGGGCAAAAACTAACTTTTATATCTGAACATTTAATTTATGATCTACACGAGTTGAAGTGGTATGTAAAGTAAACTTTCTCAGTTTTTAAAAAAACGTTTTTGTTAAGAAAAAACTTGTGGCACAATATTAAATTTTATCCGAAAAGATTGTTTTGCAAAACTGTTTCTAGGGCAAATGATGTGCAGTTGCACATCTGTAAACGGCCACTGACCCACAACGTCCCAGCGGCGTTCTCTTGGTTCATTTGCCTTTCTCTTTAGCTGCGTACTGAGTTTAGCTTTTGCTTTTGGCAGTACTGTATTCTTTTCACATTAAATTTCCCAAGGGTTGGTAAAGACTACAGCGCCAAAACATAAGCGTTACTTTCCACTTAATTCCTTAATTTGGTTCTTTTTTATTACATTTTTTTTATTTTCTTATCGTATAGTTCAAAAGTCTTAGTTTTTTTTAAACACACGTCAGCAGTTAACTTTCGATATAATTTTCATAAGAATTTGTGAAATGAGGCAAATCATTTTCGTGAGCAATCATAAGGAGATTGCTCTTTGCACTTTTCCATCGTTATGTGCAATTTACAAGGGAATTTCGATTTAACTCGAAATTCAATTCTTTTATTGCATTCTTTAGTAATTCCCATAAAAAAATACAACAACAATAATAAAAAATTGCATTTTCAACCCACCCCAATCTTAATCCCCTATTTTCAGTATTCATTTTCTATACTTTAGTAATATATTATTACTGCAGCCTGATGTCCGTAGAGGCCACTCATTTTTCCACATCACGTTCTCTAGGTATCCCAAGGGTACAATCAATCACAGTTTCCCACATTATTCCTATCAGAGCATAAAATATTGTACTTCTGTTTCTGTCTTTTACATAACTTAACACAATTACCGACTTTGGTTGCAAAGTTATAATCAATCAATTTAATAGCAGGAAATAAAGAGACGTCCAGTAAACAATGTATTAAAGAAACTAATTACGTAGTGTTTCTAATTATAAAAGCCTTAATGTTTTCCCCTCTTTTTAATTTGGCTTAGGTAAACAGGCAACTAGATGACTCGAATCCCGAAGGAGTCGCTGGTGTGGATTATCCGACGTATCGAGCGGTGCCTCGGGGACTTAGTTTCCAATGCTTTCATAGAGCAGCTGGATTTTACGCAGACCCAGAAACCCAATGTCAGGTGTGGCATTTATGCGATTTGCATGGAAGAAAACACAGCTTTCTTTGTCCCAATCGCACCATGTTTAACCAATTAATACGAGGTTGTGATTGGTGGTACAACGTCGACTGCGATGGGTCCGTCGACCTCTATTCTAATAATGACGACCTATACCGAAATAATCGTGTTGACTCGTTCCGAATTCGACAAACGTCATCTGCTCCCAGACACGATGTTTGGGTCGAAGCTGTCACTCAAGCATCTTCACCAGTACCATCAATTCAGCCACTTCCAACGCAACCCCCCCGACGCCACTCGCCGCCTCAACGAGTAACATTCCAAGTGATCAGAAGACCCGTCACTCAGCCGCCGATCCCAACGGAACCTCCATTTGAAGAACCACCGCAACAAGAGTTAAATGGCAATCAAGAGCCTGAGGAGCCGCCTACGACTTGGCAAGTCCAATTTGTCGCATCAAACCCACCGGCAACGAGAGGAGGAATAAGACCAATTCCATTGGACAATTCGTGGCGTTTACCTCAAGATCAAGAACGTTCTTTTCCTCAAAATCCACTAAAACAACCTACTTTAGCCCCGCAAAATAATTTTGTTGCAAGTAGCACTAGAAGAACCCCGCATATTGTCGATACGTCGTCGCCGGTATCGGTCAACTTGCCTGTTCAGAAGCTGAGTCACTCGTCGTCACCGATATTCGGAGCGAGGACAACCGCCACTTGGTCCGACAATTCATATCAAACCGAAATTCAAAATTTCAACTCTGTTTCCGTGCCTGCGCCCACCGTATCATTTAAACCTTTCTTTCCTCCCGTAGCAGCTTCGAGAGTTTTCAGCAGTTCTCCACCTCCCTCACCGTCAATTAGCTTTAGTTCACCATCCTTCGCCTCCTCGGCAGCACCCTCTTTGCCTCCAGTTCCACGCACTCCGCAATTGATTTTTGGACGAAGAACTTCCTCGAAAGCTCCAGTTTCCGTTTCGAACGAAAACACACTAACCGAGACAGCATCCACTTTCGTTCCACAAGACCCCACTAAGAGGGTTATAAATCGCCATCAACCAACATCCGGATCAACTTTCGTACACAGCAGTACTCCTCGTTCGGGTAGTAGTTCCATCAGAGTTCACGTATCGTCTCCAGCCCCGGAACTCAGTTGGTCAAATCCCTCGGTTGAAGTGGAGAATAACGGACTTGATCAAACGGAAACGAATGTTTATTTACTACCCGATGAAAACGCTGATCAAGAAGAAAGTGATATTTTTCGAACTGAAATTCAAACCACCGAGTTTTACCGCACTTTTGGCGGTGACGACGAAGTAACAACCTATCATCCGAGAAATAGCTTCCCACCAGAAACGGCACCTCCGATTACAACTCACGTACCCATTACTCGAACATCGAGAAGAAGAATAATCAAAACAACAGAACCTGTAATAATACCTACAACATTCAGACCGAAAACTACGTTCGTCGAGAGATCAACTACCACAACTACTACCACAATTAGGCCTGAGGTAGAACCCGAAAAATCTCGAGCTCTTTCGTCGGTTCAAGTTGCTGATCCAGAACCGAGTATTCCACTTGTTTTCGGCGCCCGACTTAAACCGAAAAAAAAGATTGTTGTTGATAATTTAGCAGCGAGTTCTGAAATTAGGCAATCAATTTTAAGAGAACCGTCTCCAACAGGATCTGTTTACTTCCCACCGATCGCAGAGACTGATGAATCAGAGAATTCAAAATTCCAAGATACCAATCGTTCAAACTAACTAAAACACCGATAAAAGTATCTCCCGATGCCATATGAGAGACTTGACGAGCCATACATAGCTTGATGGAATTTAATCGATTGACTGAATGGGGTTTTGATTGCTGGGAAAGCGTGCAAAAGCGCAAATTGTAGAACTCAGTAGAACAACTCATTTATTTTTTAATTTGTTTATTAAGTTTACTAAAAGAAAAAATGTCGACTAATTTTTGCTCCATGATAATTAACAGTGAATTTCTTCTCATTAATTTTTAATAATTTAATTTCCTTCAGCGTTTAGTTTTTATTTTTATAATTTGTTTTCTTAGTTCATTAGCTGGAATTCAATATTGACTGTTTCTATCCACTTCAACGGGCATTTAATAATAGCCTATCGTGTTTTTGTGTATTTGTTTTTTTTTTTTTTTTTAATTTTATACCTGTTCAACATTTAAAAACGGGGCCAAAAAACATTGAAAAATAAATTTAAAAAAAAAAATTAAAAATAAAAAGAATAGAAAAAGAAAATCATCCTTTCATTATCCACCTACGTGAAATTGAGCGATTTTACCTTGACAAACTTTATGTTACTTTCTTATCCTGGGCGTCAGAGGGCGATTGTGCAGGGCACAATTGCTCACCTCTGCAATGTTCTGTGAGATACTGTAGTTACCCGGACTACTCTTCAATGTTCCGTTTCACTTTGAATTGGGATCGTGGGAAAGAGAGTCGGAGTAATCTCAGAACAAAATTATTTTTTTCCTTTCTTCTTTATCACCCCTAAAGAAATATAAAAAAGAAGAGCTTATATGCTTACTAATAGAATACATTCATTAAAATAAAAAAATACTCGCGTGTTAATTAATTTTTATTTTTTCTTTTGGAATGTGTGATTTTTTTTTTGTAGAATAAATTAACTTAACATTTTTTTAAATTAAAAATAAATGCTTAAAAAAGCAAACCAAGTTTTTATGTTTGTTTATTACCGACACACATAAAACTCTAATATTTTTTTTCATTTTTTTGTAAACAATTACTGGAAAATGGTGTGTTGACACATCATAGTTTGCACTTCACTCTAGGCATATGGTTGGTATTAAGACAAAGTTTTTCTAATCAATTTCAGTATTTTAAATAAGAGTTTCTAAGCTACCGTAAGTTATGTTTGGCTTTTATCGGTAACCGTTACCTAGGAATGAGCAGTTGCCTAGGAATTCTCATTTCAAGTGATTCATTTTCATCCGGAACGAGACTTATGAAGCAGTCACCTTAAATCGAAGATTAAACAGAAGTTAGACGTAAGATTTCTTAAACGGGGAATTAGTTTAATGATATTATATTTTTTATATTATTATCATCTATAATTACAATCGATTTTAGTCAACTTGAAAAACATTGATTAAATTATAATAAATCGTTTAATTAAGTAAATTTTTCTTTAAATTTTTTAAATTTCAAAAAAATTCTAAAAAATTAAAAATAGATTTTGAGCATTTATATTTAATCAATCAAAATATGAAAGCTCGGAAATTTATATTGTTATTGATCTTTCATTTTAAGTACATATAGATCTTTTGCGAAATCAATAAATTCCAGAATTAACTCACGATAATAAAAGTTATAAAAGAACGAGAATTAATGTTGACTTTCATTAAAGCGCACAACTTTTAAACATATACGTCAATTCGTTTTAATCAGTTGTGTAAGCAAAATTCACATAAAAAATATATTTTATCTTTGACCGAATCTTTTAAAGAAATACCCAAAGGGTGAAACCCGCATTAAATTAGCATAATAGAGAAAAGGTTGAAATCCCTTTGCTGCTCTTGACAGTTTTCAAAATGCAGTTAATTAAAATACGGTCGTTTTGAGCAAAACCAAACCGCAATTGTTTTTATATTTATCAAAGAAACAATCCCATCCGAAACGTGAAAAGGATTTGCAACTGACATCAATTTGTAAGACAACCAATAGCAATGCCACAATTCGCTCCAGGAAAAAATGTAAAAATACACACTTTAAATTCAGTTTTTTTTTTCTTTTTTTTTCTTACCTCTCCCTACGCTTTGTCAATAAACTAAAGAGAAACGACTAGGTCAGGCATTCGATGACACAGAATATAAAAGACGGAACCTGAGGGACACCCCAACATAATCCATACTCGGGTTGAAGGCAAGACCAACTAAGTAAGTTAAAAAATTCTTTTACTAATTAGCCTAATAACATTTTCGTGTTCGCAGGAAATGAAATATTCAATTCAAGTAACTTTTTTACTCTTCGTCTGCATTAGCCTTTGTAAGTTGCATTCATTACCCTAAGAATAGTTTGTTTGATCAATACTTAACTTCAACTCTCTTTTTAACTCTTGATTCCACCACAAGAATGTTATAAATGTTTAATTTTAATGACTTGAAATAAAATTTTATAGTTTTCGTGGAAAAAGTTTTCAAGTATGTTTTTAAGAAATAGGGAATTGCAGAAGCAAGTTGAGAATAAACAAGTGAGGGTATTGCTCAAAGGATGGGGCATTTGGTGTTAGTGCTGTTTGTTTTATGGGTGGAGGAAGTAAATTCTGTTAGTAGTAGAAAAACCTCTAACCCTCGAGTAAATATTGAGCGAATCTAAATAAATAAAAGTTAACTTGAAATGAAATTTTCCTCCTTCACAATAATATGGGCCGCATCACAAGGACTATGGTACTTAATTAACCTTTAAACCCTTCAAATATGGATGATGTCGTAGAGTTTCATAACCGAGTTCGACGACATCGTAAAATGAAATGACAATAACGTCGGCAAAGCTCATCACAAGAATGGCATCTATTAAAATTTCTAATTTCACTTCCTGGATGAAAATTTTATTTCAGGTACTAAAACTTTTGGAGCCACGAGATTTGCACTCAATGGAAGAATTCCCCATCAAAATTTCCGCGTAAATAATTATAAGTCACGAAACTTGGCACGTGGCATGAAAACAATTGCTTGTTATAAGAGTATTATAATTTTATGGAGCAGGTCGATCAGCAATCAAATACACCAGATGTTTCGATCCCGTTAGTGCCTTCACCTGAACCGGTTGAAATCGAAGACGAAGAAGAAAATGAGCCACCAAACTTAACCTCAATACCAAGAACCCTGCGATTCTCATGTCGTAATCGAATTCCAGGATTCTACGCCGACCCTCAAGCCGGATGTCAAGTAAATATCGATGATGTCTTTTAAGATAAAAGGAAGACAATAGAATAAAATTTTAATTTAGAAATCGTTCTTAATAGAAACTTTGCAAGAAAAACTTATAAAACCAGTTATCGCAAAATCTTTATTACTTTAGTTTACAATTTAATTGCACTAACAGATTTCCAATTTAAAAACTTTCAGGTTTATCACCAATGTCTTATAGACGGTCGACGTTACAGTTTCGTGTGCGGTAAAGGCACAGTTTTCAATCAGAAGAATTTTGTTTGCGATCATTGGTATAATTATAATTGTGATGATGCTGAAATTGATGCTGAAGGAAATTCGCGTTTATTTTTTATACCCGAAGAGCCCGAACAAACAACATTGCCAAATTTAATTTAGATTTGTAATTATAAGTAATGATTTATCCTATATTATTTATCGTAATCGGTCGTTTGAGTAGTTAAGAATAATCAATAAGTAAATCATGGACTTCAAAATTCACACGATTTATATCATATTAATACAAATTAATATGTTAATGTACTTTTATTAAATATTTTTTCACTTTTATAAAAAATGATTGCAATGGCTTTGCGCTGTATATGTTTTATAAGGAATTCAAACGCTAGTTTTTTCGAAAAAAAAGCAACAAATAACACAAAACTTTATTTTAAAGAATTATTGCAAATAATTTCTAATTTTGTATCACGACGAGAATATTATATTTTTCGAATTCGAATTTCGTTTCTACCTGATTTTTACATTTTAATAATAGATGTCGCCGCCTGCTTAATGGTGGCATTTGATAATGTTCGTCTGTTGATCCACTTCGTTCCCAATTCATAAAATATTAGGTATGTAAGTTTCAAGGCATAAGTATTGTAATATCATAGATAAAATCGCCACAGTGTTGCTACTGGAAGATAACGTCAAGTAATAGGTATTTTTTTTTATTTCCAAGATATTGCCATTTCAAATGTGCAATGCTTTTCTTGTGTGCAAAGATTAACATTTAAATATATTTTGTTTATTATTCAGCATGTCGTGCTACCGGTTACCTTGGTGTTTCCTGTTTACTCGTACAATTCAATTCTTACCTGTGCTTGTTCAATACTTACTTTACTGTCTCCTTACTTGTGGTTTAGCGATATTTTAAGATAACAAAATGAAAACGATTCGGATATAAAATAAACGGATCACGTTTATTCGAAGTACAAAAGTTGGAGCGTGAGCTCAATACATAAATTTATACATTACAATTATTCGTGTTCTTCGGTTTGGGTGGCGGAGCGGGGTGCTCGACGCTTCCTGGATCGTGGTCCT
>JAQFZU010000142.1:0-45119 GCA_034696185.1 Henia vesuviana | reverse complement strand
CTGCTGAATAATCATCAATAATTATTTTACTGACGTCAAGTTTGCATCTGTGGACTGTTCCACATCTGATATGGAGTGCATTATTAATCCTTTGTCAACAAGCATTGACGAAAGAATAATAAGGATACAGGGAAATTTTTTCCTTATTTTTCAACATCCCCATTTTTCTCATGTGACGAATACTATTTAAAACAGGTTTTAAATCATTTGAACTTTTTGTTTAATTAAATGAAATAAAGTCAAATCTTGTTTTTATTGAGCTGAAATAATATAACAATCACAAATAGATGTTTCTACTAAAACTAAAAACATTCTACTAAAACTAAAATCACAATTCAAAACATGAATAAATCATTAATTTAACATTGAAACCAAATTTAGATTATACTAGAGATTCGAAATTTAAAATAATATTATATTTTAATTTTATCTGATTCATTTGAATAGCCAAAAACTCAATTAAAATGCAAAATATTTTAAATTTTAAATAATACCAAATATTTTTTTAAATTTAAAAAATATATCTAAAGTCAATTTCAAAAACTTGATGAGTTTAAGTGAAAAACCTTCAAAGTGTTTACGAAAAACAATACAACAAAACAACACTTTAGCAATACCTAAAAATGAACTTTTAAATTGTGAAACTAGAACCGATTAAGCAACTAGAAATTTTGCAATTTTGAAAATAAACAAATATATTAATAAATATTTTGAAAGAAATTGCAACATAGATTTCCAAAGAAAAATCATTTTCTAAATTCAAATAATAATTGCTTAACAGAAAAAAAGTCTACTTATTGATTAAAATAATTTAATTGGTATAACAAATGGTATAAAAATAGTCATTTCATAGTAACCAAATCTGCCTTGGAAAAATATTTTCACAAAAAAAGTAACAAAACAAACAAAAAGTGTGAATGAACAACATGACATTATATCCAATACGCTATTTTTCAAACAAAAAAAAATATGAATAATTCAAATCTCACTATGATGAATGATAGTGTCAAGACTTTGATGCTACGATTAGCTTAAATTTAACGAGAAAAAAAAAGATTTAAGAAGAATTTTGAAAAACACAGGTAGAAATCCACTAACGCTATTTATATTGTCACTTAAAGTGTGTTGGCACGTTTCTAGATTCGAGTGCTATTTGTGGTGAAAAGAGGGAAAAGCCTTTTTTCGGATGCCATTATCCACTTCTAATCCGATCCAAGTGTAGCAATGCGTCTTGGTCCGCATGCTAACAGGGTGTTCAAGTTGTTCTGTTCCTTCTATTTGATTCACTGCCAACACTTTTCTGTGTTTGACATGACATTCGAATTGTGATCTTACCAAGATTAAAGTTTTTTTTAGCCACTGTAACTTTCATACTAAAAGATAAGAATTTAAAAAAAAAAATAAAATATTAGTAATGTCAAATTTCTAAAACCTAATCAACTTTTTATTTCAACCTCATTACTTTTATGATTTCACAAATCGACGAATCTTCAAGCAATAAATTTTGTGTCTCCGCATTAATAATATTTTTTGTTCAATATTCAAATTAACATGAAACCCAAAAGCATACAACTTTCTAATAAATAAAAATAAATTGACAACGATGTATGGATTCATTATTAGACTTATTTTCTTCTTATTCTTATACGAAAAAAAAAATCTGACATTTGTAAACCCGTAGAAATCTTTCTGACATTTATCTTGAGCAAGCATCTGTAAAGAAGTTTAGAGAAAAAGGAACAAAAAAGGCTAAAAAAAAATTTATCTTTAACGATATAGAATTCATCACCTGCTCTAAAAAGAAGAATAATAGCGGTGAGAGGATTAATGAAATTCAGCATCATCTTTTGAAAAACGGGCAAAAAAGTCTTGTTGAAAGTACATTATGGACTACAGACGAGTCTGAAAGAATTTATTAATAAATTTTGGTATTATTCATTTGTCGACGGTCTGTTTCAAATGAAATTTAACACAAGTGGAAAATGCTGATTGGCTTAGGTAGAGACGCAAACTCAGCGTTAGTTTAAGGCTGATGTGCTGCTTTTATGAATGTTGTTTTCTGTTAATGGGTTCTTCTCTCTTTATCTGTAGACAGTTATTATTGTGGTGAAAGAGTTCACTTTATCCTTCGGCTAAAAATTAATGACCGACCTAATGTTGATGAAATGCAAATATTGAATGATGCATTTATTTCGAGCTTCATAAATGTTTAAATTTTGCTGGATCCTAATTAAATCAAATTCCTTTTATAAACAAATTTTTAAAATTTTTATTTTAAAAAGAAAAGTAAATTATTTTGAATTAAAAATAATTTTTTTTTTCACATATTAAATACTTAAGCAACATTTGAAAGACATTTTTTCAAATGACTAAAAAACTTAAAATTAGACAATTTTTAATATATTTAAACTCACAAGTTTAAAGCTTATAATAATGTTAAAATTTAAAATTTAAGAAGTGTTATAAATTATTACAGATAACTGGAGGGAGAAGAAATTTAGCTAACATCTCGCATGTAAATAGCTTGAGAGATCAGATGCTTGTTATTCAGTTGACGATACACTGCTGCAGACTAGTGGCAAACTGAGAAATATTTTCCACTCAAACTCACGTTTTCAGTAACAACAGCCAAGAAGTAAAAGAATTCTGCCGCATTTGATGTTATAAATCTCTTATTTCATCACAAAATCAAACGCAGCAAAATTTAAAATTACTTTTATGCGATTATTTATAATGTAAAGAGAAAAACTATAAATTCTTACCAAAAACTTTCTTTGTCAAAATTTCCATGACATTTTACACACGCGAGTCATTTATAAATTAAAATTATACTACCTACTCCACTAACATAAAAATAAACAATTGCATGCGGGAAATTAAAAATTATTGTAATATATAATTTGTTCTTAAAGAATAAAATGTTGAAAAAGTTGACTACTCGCAGTAAGCATTCGAATCGATGTGCATTCTTCTGAAATATCCTTGGGCTTTTCTTGTGATCCACAATCAGTGGACGGCGTCAGACCGAATTTGTAGACAAAAACGAGGTCACGTCTAAAAGTATCAAAAAGAGACGTTAGAGAAACTTAGAAGTTTAGAGTCCACAAATCCAGCTTAAGAGGACAAGCATAAAATACTATAGTGCGCGTGCCGACTAATTGCATTTGGTTCGACTCATTACGGCATTGAGTTTAAGAGTTGTGTTCACACCATGGAAATATCTAAGTAATAACTACGGCCCAAACAAAAAATTTAAAATAAATAATAAATAATACAATTTGTATTTTATATTTCTATATTTTTGTTTTTCTTAATTGTTTTATTTGGATCATTTAGCTATTATTTAGTCATTTCCATGTCTAACAAATATATATAAATGTAAAATACAAATTATATTATTTATTATTTATTTTGTATTTTTTGCCGCTAGAGGCTTTGACAGTTGTAAATTTTTACAGATGCAACTATTAATATGTTGAACTAGTCATTACTAATCGATTAAATCACTCTATAAGTAATATATCACGCAAAACTTTGAAGTTCAAAAGAGAACTGTTTTGCCATTGTTCAAACTGTTTATTGTACATCAGATAGAAAAGTGGACACCTGAATCTTAAGAAAGTGCAAATTCAAACCGCTTCGTTTCAAAGTTGTGAATCCAAATTAAATTAATAACATTCTAAATTACAAGCGCTAAAAATATCTTCCTTTGAAACTGAAGCCTAAACAAACTAGAACAACAAAGAATTTATCAAATTGAAAAGAATGAGTTGTGAAGATCGGGTTTGTTTCATGGGTCATTCCTGCATTGATATAACAAAGAGAAAGTGTGTTTATAATCAAATATCTACGATGTAAGCAAAGGCGAAAAGAGAAGCAATAAAAGCAATCAAGAGCAAAGTTGGCAAGCTGTCACTTCATGGACTATTGATTAAGGGGTGCATTTTCAGCAGTCTCATATCGTTTTCATGGCATCTCTTTTGAGTCATGAAAGTGAGAGAAAGGTCATTTGAGCAGGAATGCCAAGCTGGAACATACTTTACATGCTTGGTCGTTTTGTGGTTTGGTGGGCAAAATATTTTCACCTGAACTTTAGCCAACTTTTGAATAGTGTCATCTTGCAATGAACACGTGTTGGAGTTCACGCTACATTACTCGTAACTTGATGTCTTCACACATTATGCTTATGACCCGTGCTGCTCATAAATTTACCATCTGCTCCAGCCATATTTCTTTATGTATATGTGCAGTATGAATTCAAAGAAACCGCATATTTCATCTCGAATTTCTCAGCAATTTGCTAAAGTTGTACTTTTTAAATTATATTTCAATCTAATCTACGTGAGTCTTTAAAAACATAAAATAAAAAAAATTGTATTAATAAAATAAATTTTGTCCCCCACAAAAGTAAATCATAAAATATTGTAATTTTAAATTTTTCAAGAATATTAAATTTTATTATCTTTAAATTTTGTATTTTTCTCGCTTTAGTAATTTAGGACTTGAGTAAAATTTGCTACATTTTACTCGAGCTGTTGTTTATCCACTGACCATTCGATGCAAGTATTTATTATGACCTGTTAATTTTATGCCGTCTGCGGGTATTGACTTCTCAACAAACTTCCTCTTGATTCTTTTCACTCTCTAGGTTTACGACCAAATGCAGTGCCACAAGGCCATTACGGAAATTGAATTCTCGCTTAAGACTCAAAGGCAAAGCAAAAAAAAAATGGAAGCGAATGGCAAACTAGATCTAAAAAAAATCAATTATCCATGCAAATAGAAAATTATATTTAAAAAAAAAAACAAGTAAAATAACCAATTATAAATTACAATTAATAGCTCACAGTTGTATAAAATGCATAAAAAAGCAGCATTTTCCATCCTCTCTAATTACTGTTTGTGCAATATCAGTCAAGAAAAGAAAAAAATTGTATCATATGGGACTCATTTCACTGATTTAATTGGTTGCACCGATAATTGAAATGCACATTGACATCATACTATATCCTTGATGAGGATGCTCTTTAATTCCAAGCGATGCAACAAATATAAATTAGAAAAGTTGGTCTCTTAAAAACTTATAGAAGACGACAGACTTTACTGATGTTGAACTCAAGGGAATCATTCATGCAGCAATTCGCAATCAAACTATCCATTAAACTTTGAAAGATATAGTTTCATTATAAATATATACTTCGGGTTTACTTCATTACAGAATAAATTGTACGGAAAGAAAATTTAAAGAAAAAAATCCATTTAGAAAATCTCATTTGTTGACTAGACCATAAATTTCCATTTTCAACTCCCTCTCCAAGGCTGACAAACTGGTTTAGCCTAAACCCATCTAAAATCCTAAATTACAATCCTGCAGCAATCACTAGTTTGCAATTTTCTTTGCAATTACCCAGGGGGTAAACCGAAATGGCATCAGATCGGAAATTAAGTCCTCAAGATGTCACATTTATACGACGGTACAATCACATCGAAAGATGTACTTTCAAAGTTTCGACTTTAAAAATAAGTAAAAAAGAAACAAAAACTTCAACTTGTTTTGCGTGTATGCCAATACTAAAAAATCCAAATCCAAATTTTTAATTATCGTAAATAAGAAATGCATGTCGGCCATTTTTGTTTAATCCCATTCATATTTCATCAAACCAACAAAGGATGACGACAAATGAGAAAATGATCTAAGACAGTAACAACTTCTTCCACTGATGGATCGTTCTGCAGGCTTTTCACGGTCCGTCTGTTCCACTAAAGACCATTAGCATTCTTAACGATGATTAAATGGGAGAACAAATCCAATTTATTGCATTATTAATGTAGGATCGAGTGGTTGGATGAACATTTCAAACCACGCGAATAAACCAGTAAAAAATTTATTACGTGTGCATATCGTTCGTTGACATGGCATTGAGTAAGATATTTCGTGAAATGTACACAAATTAAATTAAAATTATAAAATAGTAAGTTTCCTTAAGAAAAAAAAAAATGGAAAAAACTAATCATTTCCAAAATTTATACGACCTTAAAACGGCATAACGTGAGTAATTATTCATTCGTCTGCAATTGTGACTGGGGACGGAACTAGACTTGACACTGACCGATTACTCTAAAGAGCCGCAGCCAGTGCTTTTGCCATCGCACTCGGCTGGTTGTGGAATTCAAATGCATCACTGGTTACCACTGCCTCTTGGGAGACAGGAAAGAAATAGTAGTGGAACAACAAGTCGTCATGTTGGTTCCATTTCTTTTCTTTTTGTGCACGAAGTACTTTATTTCGTCGTTATTTATTATGTCGTCACGACCGCTCGAACCACGCAACAAATCTTAGAAAGAATCTTGAAAAGTGCCTCACTTTCTTGGTTCAAGTCGTACGACGATTTATATTAGAGCTTAATGAAACCCAAGGTATACACGAAAGGGCCATTCAAATGTTGCGGATTTACCATTGGAAAGGCTTGAAATCTTCAATTAAAATTTTCAGCCACATCTAAACGAGCAATATTTTAATAATTAAGGACCAGTTGAAATGTCCATAACCACTGCGACTTGGAAGCAACAAAAATAATTTTTCTCGCACGCTTGACAGACTTTTACAATTTCTCTTTATTAATTCTAACTACGCGTTCCTTGCACGTAAGATTCACTCATCTTTTTGATGATCACTTAAAGCCTTTTGCCACGAAGCAATGCCACGGCTGACATCACACTGCTGTTTATCTGACGTTTCTGTCCATTTCTGGTGTGTCTCCGCATTCACTCATCCCTTCCCGTCCTAACCTCGAGGGAAGCCGGTGAAATCGAGATCAGGAGATCCGCTACAGTGCCCACGGGGAAGTGATCTATCAATCACAGTCATCTCTCGTCTCGTCCACTCGAGTAGGTAGCAACATCAAAAAACACTTTATAATTCATCAACTGCGTAATAAAGATATGAACACATTTTTCTATAACACACTAAGTACTAAATTGTTAACAGCTCATATTTTATTGAAACATGTGTTGCACTTTGTTTCAGAAGTAAAAAGAAAATTGCAATTTGTTGTGAGTCAGAGCATTCAAAATCAGAGTAAAATACGATTAAAGCTGCCCAAACATTGATGTTGAATTGCGTTGTACTGCGTTGAAGTGAGAAAAATTCATTATTAATCACCCGCTGTTACAAAATAAAGGAAATTCACTTTCAAGTGGTTCTACCACTCTAACAACATAATGTTTAAGTTTCGATAGGAAAGTTTTCCTTTTATCCACAACTTTTAAGGTATTGTAACATGTTCTTTAGAATCTATAAATATTTCATTTTAAATTAAATTAATTTTTCAATTCCTACTTTGTAATAGTATATTATTTAAGAAAAGCCTTACATTTTACTATTTACTGTCTTATACATTTTCTTAATCTGTGAAGACAATAAATGTTGGAGCTTTTAATATAGTTGTATTACATAGTAAATGTAATGGGAGATTTTTAATTTAACATGTTTATATTGTACTTCATTCTGAATGGTAATCTGATTGTATCACAACAATTTTAATTGAAATTTAAGACAGCAAAATGCGAAAAGCATAATTAATAGCCAAGAATAAAATAGAGAAAAGACTCTTCCACTGCAAGCTTCCAGTTAATGTCATTAGGTCAAGATGCATAATAAAGTACATAGAAGACCTCCAGTTATTTACATATCCGAGTTACTTTTAAACTGGATTATAATTTGTTTTCTTCCACTCCCGCTGGAGTAATGAAAAAAAAAAACCAACACAAACACAAATTAATTCAGTACAGTCCATTTCAATTTGACCTTTACAAAAGGCGTCTTAAGCTTAAAGTTGCAACACTCTCATTGTCAAGTAGTATATCGAGCAGCGAGAAATGTAATTAATAAATATGCTAGTACTTACACACAGAAACGAAGACTTAATCTTGTTCTTATTTACTACACAACTAATTAGGGATGGCCAATTACTTAGTATAACAAAACTTTGCATTTCCTTTTAGTGAAAGAACTATAAATGGAGTTGTAAATTATTTTTAAAATGGGTGCGAAATCAAGACAAGTTCCATAGCTGATTCCTCATGTTAAACGACTTCATTAAGTACAGAGCTCATCCGGCTGGTAAAATTAAACTTGTTCTCGACTCACTGGAGGGCGTACTACAAGGCCGTACACAGACTAAAGATTTATAAGTTGAACCACTTAGCACCAGATGGCGCCAATGAGGAAGCAATTCTTGATTACACCAAGCCACTCGTAAACATGCAAGCAACGAAAGGTGCCAAAAATTAACCTCACGATATTTTGGAAAAGAAAAAAATTAGAAAAGTGTAAGGGGAGGAGTTGAGAAGACCAAAGGGCTGTTGACCTCAGGCTGTTCGTTTCATTCAGCAGCGACGTTGACAGAGTAATGCGACCCGCAGACAAAGACAAGTCCAAATCAATTACTTGAGCAAAAGCACCCAAAATCAATTTTATGGTAGTGACCTCTCTTTCTTCACTCGTTAAAGTGCTTTAACTGTCTCAGGTTTTATCATTATAAATAATTCTTTTAATTTAATGTCATTTGTTAGTGTCTCACTTGCAGAAATTAGAATACTAGAAAATAATAATGAACTGACAGAAAATATACTACAATTTACGACACCTTAATTCCGATAATCTAAACAACACGAGTGCCCCATCTCCTTTCTGTCCAGTTTGCGTGTTAGTAGACTGCCAGTACCTATTTCCTTTGCCTCCTCCTCCTCACACTCCATATTTAAAAAAAAATTAGGTATAGAGATAGAATCAGTTTTAATTTCTTTACTTTTAATGTTTATGTTTGAGTGGCAAATCAATGAAACGGTGCGTCTGTAATTTAATAAATAGAAGTACATGTGTAGTGTAAAAAATTTCAGTAAAATTACGGTAAAAATAACCGGTTTACATAAAAATTCCGTTTTTAGACTTTACGTAAAATGTTAATTTACAGAAATTTTTCGTTTTTCCATTTGACAATAATATTCTGTAAAATTAGTCGTAAAATTTTATACAATAAGATTCTGTATTCTGATTTTATGTGCATGATAATGTTAATTGGCAATTCTTTCACAAAAATTTCCTAAAAATATTCTTGTTTTTTTAAATTTGATTTGTAAATAACTTATTAATTTATAAACCTTTAAAGATTGTAAATAATAATTTATGGAAATTACGTGATAAGTTTTAAAGTAGAAAAATACAGATGGTTAGGGTTAGTGCGTTCTATTCAGCAGATACAGGTTCAAGTCCCAAGCAAGACGGTTAATTTTTTTTCTATTTAATTACAAAGATATAAATTAAAATTTTTTTAAAAATACGAAAACTAATTTTAATGAAATAATTCCAATTCATAGACACTTTTTTACGGCAATTTAAAATAACTAACTTTGTAAATATACAGTTTTCATTAAGATCTAAAAACGATTGGCCGTCAATTTACCGTGCAGCAGAGTTGACTGTACTTTTTATCGTAAATTTACAGAAATATTTTTAAGAGTGCAGCCGGTGGCCCAAATTATATAATTCCGGCTCCCAGCCTCCCTTAAATTTTAGACACCCCTGTAAATGTACAGTGAGCCTCTGGGCGAAGCGGCCGACATGCAGAAGTTTGGATTGTAAAAACTATACACTAAATAATTCTGCAAACTATATTGAACACTATTAAAATAGAATAAAACTCTTACGCTATTATTTGAGTTGTTAGCATGTGTGAAAATTGATGTTTAACAGAATGTTATGTTCACGTGGTAAATATTTGCCAGTTATTGACAACACTGAAGTAGATAAAGACTTATAAAAGAACCGACTTCTCTTTTGAATTCGCCTCATTTCATTCAAACTCTGCTTTTCATTTGGATTCAAACTATTGGTAAATCGAATTCGTAATAGTTTTTTTCTTCAGATTTTCAACACAATTTCCGAATGTAAAAAAAAAAAAAAAAATATCCGCTAGTTTTAGTAGAAAAAAAAGTTTAAAGCTTAAACTTTAAAAAATTCAACAAAAACTATAAAATAAGAAGATCAGCTTTAAACAGGACCAAACTGCCGGAGATAGAAGAAAGACGGGAAGGATTAGTTGTTTTTAGATGTTTCATTATTTATCGATTATTATGACATAGGAAATTTTCCCCCATTTTTAGCTAATCCGTCCCTTAGTGCGATACTGCGATAGCGAAGAAGGAAGAAATGAAAAGACAAAAAAAATTTGTCGGAGCCCGATTTTAGCGGCTCCGGCTTTAAGTTGATTTTTCAAAATGTTATCTTTTTAATTCGGCAATGCCATGGGCTAACTATTAATTAAAAAAAGCAAGATCTATCAATTAGACATTGTTAAATTTTAATTATCTTTATTACAGCGAGATTAAATAAATTTAAAATTAAACATTGAAACACGCAATCATTCTACTTGTGCATGATTTATTAATTTTACAAATGTAATTTATATCCCAGTATAAATAATACAATGACTTTTTACTATGATTTGTAAAATATAAATCACTTACCTCTGAGGTCTTTATTACCAATTAATTGTTATTTTTTGGATTCTCAAAGCTTTAAATCACCGAACTGATTTATTTTAATTATCTGAGAGAGTTCCTAAACCGTAATTCTTTAAATTGATGCGAATTTGATCCAAATTGAGTTTCTGCATCATTATCTTCAATATTTCAAACTTAATATTTCTATGCTTTTTTTAATTTGTTTTCCTACTAACAAATTGAATCTATTAAAATTAAAAATTCCTAAACTAATTTTCTGAAAGATAATAATAAAGTATTAGTATGAATGTCGATTATTCGCTAAATTAAATTTACAGAAAATATAATTATATTCCATTTGTGACGTGCTATTCATATAAATTATAATTTTATTGCAATCTGATAATAAAGTTTTCACTTTCTTTTTTCACGTAGTCAGCGAAATTTCATCTCATCATCCTGCCTACTATAAATCTCCGTCAAACTAACTTACTATACGTAAACTTGTTGAGGAGAAGTTGACAAATAATTCATTCCTTTGTCTTTTTCTCCAATATCCGCACGACCGTCGTCTGAGTAATGATGACACAGCTTCTGCTTGCAATCGGTAGTAGAAACTAACGACGGACCCACAATCACAACTCCCTCACTCGACACTAGACTCCGACTGGAATTACTACCTCCTGTAGAAATAACACCTTTCCTATATTGGGAACGAAAAAAGATAAAGAAGAAAAAAATGCAGATAAAAAAAAGTGGTCGCGAATCTCTTAGTCCGCATTCGCAAAGGCTTTCACGCATTTCTTTGTTCTTTATTTTCTCAACCACTCTAAAGAAAAAACATGTAATAAGACGCAATTCTTGTTACAGCAGTCAGTTTGACTAAAAAAGCAGTTTGAAAAAAAGGTATTTTAATCTTATTAATTGTACGAGAAAATACAAATGTCATCTTGACTGCTTGACTGGTTAAGTCTATAGAGCAATTTATCAACTGCAGCAAATTCAATCCGTAGAAAGAACATCGTCATCAACAGTTCTACCGACCATCAATATTAAAAATTAATAAAACTGAGATACAACTGTCATATATGATTTACGAATCAATCTATGCAACTAACCAATCGGGGTACTCATATAACAAAGTAAATATCCCTAGGGTTAAGCTAGAGTGTAGTAATCTCAAACTACATCCCCTGTGAAGAGCAGTAGAACCCAATCAGAAACTTCCTAATTCCTTACGACAGGGATATATAGTTCTCTACGTCCAATTAAGGTAAGGTGCAATACGTACTATTTTTTCATTGCCAACCGTCACCTATAAATTGACCACAATAAAAGACTTAAAACTTACCACTGAAGTAATACGAGAATATATGGTAAATGGCAAAAACAAAATTTCTTTGTTAAACTTTGTTATGCAAATACAGATTCCTTTTCTCAAGTTTTTATTTAAATTTTGCGGAATTGGGTAGTCAGATATTAACATTGGATTTAAAACCGATTAAATTTGGATCATCAAAAGTGATATGATATTATATAATGAAATAATATTTATTGCAAAAATTACATACGCCTATTCTTCCCCCATCGCAGGGATCTGCGGCTTGCGAATGTCTCGCAAGAGCTTTCGAAATACCTCAGCGGTTCTTTTGAGACTAAGAGTTTGCGGTTTTAATTAGAAATTATATTTTGAAAATCCTTGGAACAAAGGGATTCTTCTAAATTGAATTTTCTGAAGCAAAAATAGAAATTCGAAATCCTTGACCAAAGTCCGTTTTATTAAATACATTTCTGATTGATGTTTTTAATTAAAACAATTTGATATATTTATGATGTATAAACAAATAAAACTAAATAAAATAATTTACAAACTACTGCAGCAGTTGATACATTATTCAGTTTAACATTTAAGATGCGAATTCGTAACTTTACAGTAATTACAACGTCAGGATCCCGAGTGGTTAAAATATTCAAAAATTATAAAAATTTATTAAAATTATGCAATTTAATTAAAACTTAATATTTTATCATACAACCAAACATAAAAGAATTTTTTTCTTAGTTAATTCTTCAAATTTAAGTAAACTAGTAATAAGCTTTGACTATATCAATAATATGTGGATCGAAAAATAATAGTTAGAAAAAACACATACGAGTCGTTAATAAACCTAAAACATATCAAGAACAGTAAGCATTGAACATTAAAACAATTTTTTTTTAAAAATTTAGAAATAAGTTTTTACTTATCTATAATATCTCAAAACAGTATTTAGTAATAAAATACTTTATCGTCGAACGAAACATGAGAAAACTTTTTCCACGTCCTTTTACAGGCCTATAAGAAAAGAAAACTAATATCAATCTTTGCCCTTTTGTTTGTTGCAAACAAAAATAACGCAACAGATAAATCACCCGTTTTTTTTTCACTTAAACCCACTTATTGCGTTGATTTATCTGTGAATTTATTTAGGTGAAATAAATTCATGATGCCAATATTTTAACAGTCCACCGCCTTTACAACTTATATAACTAATGGTCCGAGCCATTGAAATAAGAACGATAATTTAGCATCATACGTCTAACACTTAAAGAGTTCACAAATACATAAAAAACACTAACAATACAATAGTTCATAGATAACGGAACAGCAGCGAAGTCGTTAGTAAACATATCATTCATTTAAAAAAAAATTTCCGATACTCGACTTGGCTTAATTTAACCGTCGCCAAATAAATGAATCTCTTTTGTTATCAACTCGCGCTGGCATCAATTGGAAAGTGCGTTTGTTTTAGTCTCGTGGCAACCACTTGTTTTTCGGTGCCTAAAATCAATGCTTGCATCTCTGTCGCTCAAGTTAATTACCAAGTGGCACCAAACCACACGTGCAATCCATAATGCAACGACGTTCGTCAAAAACACCGTACGAGTAGCACCTCCCTTTGACGAGTCAGTGATTTTCTATTAGATTAAGATGAAAATCCCATGGGTTCTGAAAACGTGACTGGCAAATTAGAGGGCCCTCTTGCACCAACAAATTTGTTACAGAGTTTACCAATCAACCGCGACTAGCGAAGCTTAAATTACCGAAAACAGAGAACAAAACACTTGAAAAACTCTCGAGTTTCAAAAATAAGTTGGAAACTTGGCTTTTTATTTCTTTTTTCTTCTCACAAGAGCAACTTTTGCTGCTTCTAACTTACTTATGGATTTATTACGACCTAAGGTCAGTAGATATCTGGGAAAAACTTTAATTCTTAGATAGATACAAGTTCTTCTCTTTATTCTTTTGTCATGTCCCGCTCGTAAAGTACACTTTTCTCTTTTTTTTTTTAGCTCAATACGGTAAAAAGGTAGGGAGCGCCTCGCATGCAATTGTTTCATTGGCCTACCTATCACTAGGGAGCAGTGAGAAATAAAAGTCGTAGCCCGAGGGGTTCGCCCTGTAACGGATGACGTCGTTGCAGTCTGATATTGGTACCGAGTGCGCGCACGCTCGTAAACTGATCGCGGGGCCAATTAAGGAAGCGCGCGTGGATGGCGTTCGCCTCCGCCCTATTGCACTCAACTTTTTGAGCCGATGTCGTCTCCGAGGCTTTATCTCACTTTACTGCACGATTTACATATATCACGCATATACATTTACCGAATTTTATATTTTGAATAAAAATTTATATATGGAATTTTATTTATTAATAATAATTGGGTGGGAATTTTTAACGAATAAAAATGTATATTGTTCAATTGAATATGCGAATTCCTTGTAAAATAAAGTCCTTCGCACGAAAATGACAACACCCATTTTTAAAGTTTTAGTAGGACCATTAAAAGAAAGATGTAATGAAAATTAGTATCATTATCAAAATTTTAATTATGATATAGTTCTTTTTAAAGTAGTAAAGAATTACCGAGAACTAAAACTACTTTATAATTGATGAAAAATGTAATTAAAAATTGTTTTTATTTGTAATTTATTTAATCTTTTGATTTTTTTTTTGTCATCGATTTTTTAATGACATTGTAGTCTTTTTAATTTTCAGACTTTAATGGATGTACAGTAATAAGCAGTTTTGGCAGTTTGCGCTTCTCAGCAATGTTTTGGTGCTTAAGGGTGAAGCCAAACTAGGCGGAGTTTTAATTAAAACAAATTTTACATAATAAAAATTAATAAATAAAATTTTTTGACAAAATATTTATAAATTTCTCCATTTCTGATCTTGCTGGCACCATTTTTTTTTTACTTACTGGCAAGCTTTTTCCAAATGCCAATATGGGTTCCATAATTTATTGCTGAATATGACAAGTTTCACCTGCTCCCAAAATTTCATAACAAAGCTGACACCTTTTGCGATATACGTTCGAAACAAAAGTAAAATCAACTGTCTGCTATCGCGTAAGTCATAAAGTAATGCAAGTTTTCAAAACTCAATTGTAAGTAAAGAGTTAGAAAAGAAAGTTAAAAAAAAGAACAACTTCAATTTTCTCTAGTGTGATGGGTCATTCATCTTGGGTGTGAGCGTGCTGGCTTCGCTTATTCATCGTGCTGGAAATACTTGTCTCGAAATGTAGCCAATTTTCAACTTTGTACAGCGCCCTCTATATGTCATTTTCGCTGCACACTCCTAAGACTTTTGGAACTTTACCAAATACTCCTCAAACTGCAAAATTCCTCCTTGCAAATTACACACTAAAACTGTTGGTTTAATTTTATTCCCAACTTTTATTTGCTCAAAATATATTTTTTCCTAAAAAATAATGAGAAAAAAATCGTCAATAGTTGTATATAAATGAACTATTTACTTCCTCGTTCGTACAAATCAGATCAATGCTATTCTCAGAGATCAAAACGCGTCGAAAATTTGAGGATCAAACGTTTTTTGCAGTAGCAGTGAATCGATTTGGCACCCACTCGAGGAATACCAAAGGGTTGAAAAGCCTCATTTCTCTTTTGGGCAAACGTGTTTCTAATGCTCGTCGCGAAAAGACTCTATTGACACTCGGTCCAAACTCACGTATTACGGCGTCCCCAATCCTATTTGCTTTTGTTCGTGCAATATGAATTGCTAGTAGATATCAGGTTCTCCTCGATAGGAAAAAAAGGAATAATTTTTCTCCCTATAGAGAGTCCTTTTACATAAATAGAACCATCAAATATCATAAATAAATAAAGGATTCATGTTCCTTTTAAGAAAATTTAGTTTGAAACGTATAAAATTTAAAAAGTAAACAAAAAAGTCTCATTTTCACCTCAGGTTAACAGTTAAAGAACAAGATTTCTATCATTCAATTAGCATCTACTTTCATCTTTCCCTGAAGAGATGTATTAAATCGAGTCCAATTTATTTCTGCAGTCGCTATTGATTAATACATTAATCACGTGATTCCAAGCGTATCTTTCTATTATAGTTTCGCTTACAAAATTGCACACTCATTTACATAAATCAATTATATCTTACTATTGTTGCATTCGTCCTTTTGAATGACAGTTCTCCCAGGTGCTTAAACACGCAACATCTACCTCCCATCTTCCGTGGCTGTTTATTTGGCACCGCAAACTGCTTCATTCCACCAATCAATTCGTAAAAATGGGAAATCACGCACCCGAATGAGTCGTTATATTTTAACATTTTAAATTAAATAAAAATAGAAATTCATGTCTTGTATATGAATTCGATTGGAACGAATGATTTCCATTTGATTTTCAAGCCCCGTTTGTAAGATGTTTACTCGATAAATAACATTTCCTTAAAGTCTGAAAAGAATTTTCAATTTGGTGCGTTGCTGTAAGATGTTAGTGCTGGAGGTGGCGTAGGGCGTTGATTGCAGGTGTGGCAGTGCGCACACCTTTTTCATTGCACTCACTATTTTCAACTGCGTTCAATCGATTTCTTTTTTGCCTTCGCCTTTCAAGCGAGTGAATGCACGTAAATGTAAAAGACGGAGAATGTAGAAAAGGCTGAATTCAAAGTGATGGCAAGCACCAGTCACACTCAAATGCTATCGTTATTCTTTTTTTCCTCCAGATGGCGCTATGCAACGCTTAAGAAGAAAGAAAAACAGTAAAATAAGAAAAGAAAAATTCATCATATTAATTTGTGTGTTTATACAACAAAATGAAAATGATTTACGGTGTTTTCTTTCAAAACTTTGTTTTATAGCCTTTTTTAAATATCTGTTTGAGTTCAAACAAGTTTAATTTAAGTAAACCACAAATTAAAACTTAAAAAAAAGTTTCCAAAAGTTAAATAAATGAAATGTTATTTAAATTTAGCGAATCAACTTTAAATAGAAAATTACAAAAATTAATTTCCGTTAATCAATAAATAAAATTTAATCTTTTATCTGAAAAATAAAAGTTAAAAAAAAAATCCAATTAAACACTGATTGCTAAAAATCGCTAATAATTTAGTCCAATCGGGAATACGCCTATGGACTTTAGATCAATTATTTCAAACATTAAAAAAGGAAGAGAAAAAAAATCACAACAAGATAGCGGAAATATAAAGCCAGGCACGTGCTAGAGGCACTTTCAGTGAACCGGTGAAGCGAAGTCTATTTGTTCAGCATCAATTCATCTCGACCGGAAAACAGTGCGCACAATGACGAGAAGGGCGGGAGACGCCGCAGCTGGTTTTAGGGACGTTGCTTAGCAGTGCGGAAGTTGTCAATGGATAGAACCGAACGACCCTCCCTCCATTCCCTTCAACACAAGTTTTACTCTAATTGCCGACACACAATTTTGTCAAAACATTACAACTCGTGTGTGTGCAATGTATTTCCTTCGCTCTCTTGCACACGCCGCTAACGCAGCGATCGATTAACACCTCATCGCTTAGCGAATTTTCCTCCGTCGGATGCTGAACTCGTTCTTCCCCGTTGATTTATAGGCGTTGCTTGCGTGCTCGGCAGACCAGTGTCCTGACCGCGATCCGGGGACACCCTCGCAACAAGCCAAAATCACCCAATTGAGAAGAAATCGTCCGTGATTTAAACATTACCAAAACATTTTAATTTCTAGATTTTTTCCCTCCATTAAAGACAGAAATAAATTCCCTTTCTCTTTTATATTTATCAAAAATACCTGAGCAGGTAGACATCTGTCGTTCCACGGCGCCGGTTTTGTAAAATGACACCATTTGCGAGCAGTGAAGCACAAAAAATCCCGTGAAGTGTCAGATGGTTTAAAACGAACATCGTCTTTTTTGAAAAATGTTCCCTATTCTTGCACATGTGATTCCATGTTGGTTGACGATGAATAGTCGAATGAATGAAAACTTGAAAACTTAAGTTGATCTTATAATTCCTCTCGAATAATCTTCTAATTAAGCTTTTATACTCATTCGTGCAAATGATGGAGTTATCAAGTTTCAAATTTCAACTCGGATAATTTAACTCTTGAATATATTTTTTTATTCATTAAAATTGCAAAGAAAAAAAACTAAATTAAATATAATTAATAGAATTCGCCAGAAAAAAAATTTCTAATTTAACATATTTTGTAAAGAAATTAAATTGGAATTAAAACTTCAATATTGAAATAAATACAATAATTTAATTCATTTGGGTGTAGTAATAAACTGTAAAATAAATTTATTACAAATTCTCTCGTGGCTGATCAATTAATCACTCGTAGTGGCAGCACAACACAGTTGGGAATGAGAACGATTCTCAGCATGAACTAAAGTATGTATTGACTGCGTGTAAAATTGGCAAAAATGTTTGAAACTAAAACATTTTTATTTATTTCATCAATTTTCATTTACTTAAAAAACTCAAACACGCTAATATAACATCGTTAAATAATGATCGTGACATCTTTTTAAAATTCGTGATGTTTGCAATGATCGCATAAAACTAAAAAGAATTTAAACCTTGTCGGAAACGTTGAGCAAACTCTCGTGGGAAATACATCAAAACTGAAGTTAAGTTCACTTCCACTTCCTTCTTTGTCTGAATGATTAAACGACAGTAAGTTAATTCCGTAAACATTCTAGACATTTGTTAAACAGGAAATATAAATAACTACACAAAGCAGATTCTCGGTTCGAGTAGCTACTGATAAAAAGAGCAAATTGAATTCCACTCATCGTGCGCAACAACAAAGTAAAAAAAATGGATGCTGTTCGAAGAAATAGATGAAAAAGGGCAACATAGTAATCCTGGCACAATTTCCGAGAAATGCTCTGCCATTTGTCACTTGTGAAATTGAGAGAAGAAAAGCCATTGTCATTTCTTTTGACACACTCTCAACTCGCCATCTCTCCCTTTCTTTTATGACAACCCCTCCCTCGCGACAGGTGCTGCCCTGCGAATTTCAAAATGACGGTAAAACATTGGTGATTGCTCAGCCCCGACACAACGAAAATGCACTTACAAAACCCTCGTTAATGTTAATTGATAGCCGTTGAGTTAGGGTAAAGCGGTTCGATGATTAATCAAAAAGGTTGTAAGTTGATTAACATTTATGAGGTTACGATGAAAGCTTTGATTTACCAATTACATTCGATTTGTTGTAAGCGGGTTCGTATACGTCCTCCATCAACAATAGCCAAAAAGCCTATCCAGCGTTTCACTATTGATTTCTCAGTGATGGATGAGGCTATATTTCAAGCAGACAAAATTTTCAATCGACTCGCACAAGAGAAAAGCCCAGCAATACATGCAAGAATGAAAAAGGGTTTAGGGAAGCGGCGAATGGAATAAAAAAAATACAAAATGGTGTTAAATTGAAGCTTGGTTAAAATGAATAGTAGAAAAGAATAAAAATTTAAAATTAAAATTTCATTAAAAGTAAAAAAAATTCAAAATTGCTTTTTGTTTAAAAAAAATGTTAACGTTTTTTCTAAATAGTTATTGATTGAATTTTTAATGAACTGGAGTATTGCAATTTTCTCCTTAAAACCGATATTTGATGCCTTACGATAAGCTATAACATGATGAGTTAGGTATAAAGGTTGAATTGATTTAATCTTCCCTTGGGTGCTGTAAAAAGTACTAAAGGAAATGCTATTGAAATAATATTATCGCTAAGAAGAATTCTCGTGAGGCTTTCTTTATGCAAGCTCACAAAAAATTCCTTTTACTGAAATTTCCACATTTCCCACACCAGTTGTGATCCGTTAACTGTTTGCAATTTACAAAAAGAAATTTTTTTAAAGTTGGGAAAATAGAAATTTAAAATCGTAAAAAAATAAAACAAGCAAAATGTGATATTAGCTCGACTTTATACACATTAAATTAGTTAAATCAATTAAAAATAAGAAAAATTATAATAATAATAGTTTAAAGTTTTGTAAATAATATTTCTTTATCAAACTTGAAAAACTTTTAATTTACCAAGTTTGTCTCAGTTCAATTAACATACAAACACATTCACGAACGAAGCTTTTCCAACCCATTTGTGCTTAACCATCTTTCTCTGGCATCAATTAGCGAAAATGGGAGGACGACTGAAGTAAATTGTAAAGAAAAGTACAGCTAAATTTCACTGAGTTGAATAAATGCAAACTTAAAATGTCTCGATTTTTTCCACCACTAAACAATTTTCTACATCTGTTTCTATTCACTTTGCCCCATTGAGAAAATTATATTAAAATATTTTCATTAAGCAACTCTCTTATTTAATTTTATATAATAATTGCAATATTAGAAAAGTTTAATTACATTTTCGAAACTTCTTCGATGCACTGCACGTGTTGAATTCAATGGTGAAGTAACCAAATTGAAGATCACGATGCTGGAAAAAAGAACAAAGAATTTTATTTTTAAATGGGAAAAAAACTCAATAGTCATTTTATCGGAATGCGTCACTTTTAAACTATCGTAAAAAAAGATGTGCGTGGCAATTAAAGATAGCAGAACAATAGATGGAGCGTGCCAATGTCACTCAAGAAATTTCATAAAATAAATTTTTCAATTTAAAAAAAATGAATAAAAAGTTTATAAGCATTTTTTAAATAAAAAAGGATAAATAAAAATCCAACTCATCTATCATATGTGATATAAAAGCGTTATCACTTTATCCCTTAATCAATATTTCGAACGGGCAAAATCCTCATTAAAAAAAAAAAAAAAATATTGAATAGATAGTACACGCCGCATAATCTACAATAAATAGATAAAAAAATAAAATGAAAACGAATATCTAATGGCCATCAATCATAACTGTGGTTTATATTTTACAACAAAGTTTCATACTTTTTATTCTCACGTATTCCACTTATACCTTTCATCTCAAATCCCCTCTCCTACACATTGAAGAAATTTTTTTCCCAAATGACATCCATAACAACACTGGCTACTGTTTATATTGCTCCAAGTGCCTTTTCTTGTCGCCACGTCGCCATCTAATTGTACGAGGTGGATGTCAATTTACCACTTTCAACCAATAGGTTAATCCCAAAAGTTTTTATACATGAGGGAACCACATTGTGGTATTTTATAGTTTTATTCAATTGATTTAAGATTTTTAACATACTTTTTTAATATTTTTTTTTTACATTTATAGTGAAAGTACAAATATTTCATTTTGACTGTGTACACAATATTCACTTTGTGCAATAGTTTTAAATTGTTGAATTTTTAATGAATAACTTTAACAGACTTGACGAAGTAGTACACATTTGTGCACCAATCGATAAATACCCCTGGGATATAAAAAGAAACGGAAGCGCACGCCCAAACCCAATTTCTCAACCGGAAATTGCATTTCCACGCCATCTTTCGTATTTAAAAAATATAACTAATATTAAAAATACTATAAAAAATTGCGAATCTCGTTAAAAGTGCAAGTAGACGTTTTCTACGAGAATTGATATTGAAGACCCCCGCTCGAATATATTACATCTGTTTTGAGCAATGCAAAAAAAACCTTTGTTTTTATTACCGCTGCAAGGCCTATCTGAAATGGATAAAACTTTACAAAACTAAAGTTTTCAAACTTTTATCTATGATATGAGAATAAAAAATTGAATTTTATTTAAACTGTGTTTAGCTGCTGATTGTAACAAATAAAATCGTAAAAAATATTTCACTCCAAATGCACTAAAAATGCATTTAATAAATATTTTTTAAGATTTCGAATGTGGAACTACGAATAATGAGTTACTAATGCTGAAATATATATTGAACAAACAAAAGTTGTGAGCTAGAAAATGAATAACGAAACCGAAGTAAAATCAAGTATGAAATTTTAATTAATTTTATGAGAAATGTGTCATTTAGAAACTTTTCTTCAACTGCTGCATTTTCAATTGGCTGAAGAGTTTATTGTTGAAAGTTTGAACGGAGATTCTTACGTCCTCTTTACTTCTATTCATTCTTTTCAAAAATCATTTTTAATGAAAGTGAAGTGACTGAAGTAAACAACCGTGACGAGAAGAAGGTCATTTGGAGCCAGCCATTCACTGTGTCGTTTCAAACTAGTTTTTTTAGAATTGGTTTCCATTTTGCTATGTGCTACCTACACATTTCCACATACAATGGAAAAGTAATTTTCTTTGCTGTTTTTGAAAAAAATTCATTTTAGTAACTTATTATTTCAACTCATTTTCATTCTTTTAAGTTTAAGAAAACATTAAAAGTCATTGCTTTCAAAATATGTACTTTTGAATTGTTAATGTCCAAGAGACTACAAACAAAATAAAGTTTTGTTGTTTACTACCAGAAAGTTCTATAACCGAACCAATAATCTACAAAAAATCCAATTAATTTCTTTTTGTCAAAACATGTCAACATAGATAAATTCCCAAAGTTTTAATTCGGATTAAGAAAAATATATTTGTGTTTTAAGTCGTAATAATTATCGATTAAATTTTACTTTCAAAAAATCACAATCGAATTTATTTGCAAAATTTTTAACTTTCGAGTTTTACAAGTAAATTGATATAACTTCCACGGCAAACGCATAAATCACATTCTGCCACGCTTGGCTAACTGTGTTTGCAAGAGCCATTGCCAAAAGGCCTAATGGTTTAGCGTATTTGCCTCTAAGGACTGAGTAATGTGGGTTCTATCCCAGCCGCGGTCGAATGTTTGTTTCGGGCAATAAGCAATTAGAGTGGCAGTCATTCAAAAATGAATTTAAGTTGTTAGTTCCGAGAGTCGGTGATTATCTTATCATATTGAAGATATCTAGAGTGGTTAGCCCCTGGCATTAATGTTTAGCTAAAGTTACAGAAAGAACCCTTGAAGATAATGAGAATCTACATAAGACGAATCCTAAAACTAGAAACAGTTGTAAGAGTTGATTTATACTTTAAACTTCAGTTTCATATTATTGTAATATAATTTCGTAAAGGTAAAATTATAAACTCAATTTCAGTTTTTTCCCACAAAGAGTTTCTGTTGATAATTCCCTTATAAAACTTGTTTTAAGTAAATAAGAATACGAACGTAAACCGCTTTCTTTTAATCCTGTCATTTTTGCAATTTTAAAAATTACTTTGGTTGATAAGATAAATGCATGCACATAAAATTTTACTTTCAGTTTTAATCAAGTTTTAATTAAAAGCAAGAAATATGAAAATTGTTACATCGAATGACATTCTTTATTATTGTCAAAAATATAATTTGCCTGTGCCTCCAAAATTAAAGAGTCCGTAATTGAAGAAAACATTTAATGAAAGTGTTTACATACATTTCTCGTAACGTGTAATTGGGCGTTTACTAACGAGGACAAATGCGATTAAGTTTGAAGACATGAGTTGCATCTTAAACAAAACGACAGTGACTGGAAACCGGTGCTGCTGATTAATTTATCACCTAAAGACAATTTCCGATCTCCTATTCATAGCAATGTCGTTTACCCTCAATTTCCATTTACATAAATTATTCATAACAAAAACTATGACACAAATACGTAAAAACTTTAACGACAAACCCAAAACATTTAATTACAAAAATAAAACCTAAAAAAATAAAAATTAAAGATTAATTAAAATTAAAATTTAAGTTAAACTGAAAGATTGAAGTATCGAGTTAACAGTAAACTTTAATGTATTGAACTTTTAGAACTGCGAGCAGTAAGTGAAGCCACCGAGGAACTGTTAAGTTGCACGCAATTTGATGGCAAAATTCACCCTGATGAAGAGAGAAGCTTTTAATTGCTCTCGAGTGGATGCACCGTGTGAAGAGATACTCCAAATTCGTTACCTGAGGCCGAAATATTTTCCAAGGCTTAAGTTATCTCGTATCAAAAGTTAAAACTCGAGGCAACTACGACGAGAAATAAATCACTCAATGTTAAGTACAAATTATCATGTGCGGTAAATGTTATTTAGAAAGCCCTCGAAAACTTTAATTTTCTAAAACTTTTTCCCACAAAAAAAAACTTCAAGAGATGGCGTTTACTTATGCGCTTAAGTTGGAAAATGATGCGGAGAAAAGTGCTTTTCATAAGATAAGAGCTAAACTTTCAAATTACTTCCATTAAAGGCTTTCTTATACTAAAACCAAAGCTTAAAAAAAGTCAACAATTGATCTATTGATTTATTCTAGTCTAGATTTAATTAAAATAAACTAGTTATTTTAAATTTATTGAAAATAAAAAAATCGATCAATTCCAGATTAAGCAGACTGGAAATCACGGGAAAGAAATGATCGAAAACATCATCGATTGCAAACATTTATCAAAACACTCAAAATTTTCTCTCAAGTGAAAGTAAAGGATAATGGTCAACCCTCACACAGGCATTGAATAATTCAAAAGAAAAAGTCGCTTTCGCTTTTACTGCTATTAAGTCCATGTACAGTGCAGAAGGCGTGCGTTTAGTAACTAATGCCCTTAAATTATTGAGTTGGGACTCTCTTAAGACTCCTGCACAGAAAAAGAGTTAAAAGAGTTAAGCACAAACAAAATAAAGATTCAAACACATTAAGTAAAGAAAAAAATATAAACAAGAATCAGTAACAACTAAGTTTACGTCAACCTCAACGAACGTAAAGAAGCACATTAATGTTAAATAGTAGTCCAGTTTTTGTGTGTTAGGGTGATTTAATAGCCATAATTAAAGAGGATGGTCATTATTACTTTAAAACTAAATCTTTCAGAAATTTCACTTTAAACCCTTTTTTTTGCAGCAAAGTATAAATATAAAAATAAAATCTGATTGCAATTTGTTTTAAGTAATCAAAGTCAAGATTGGTTCATTTGTATCGTTTTACCTCAGCTTGGGTCGAATCATAGGTCGTTTTTGATGAAAAATTATTCGCATTTTATTCTGCCCCATCGTCTCCGCTACAAATTCGGTACAAAACTAACCGTTACAATTCAAAAAACAATTGCGCATGCGCGAACGCGCCAAAAAACAGAAATCACTGATAATCAATCATAATTCGTTAAAAAAGCAGTAACATCACAATCGATAATAATTCTAGCGGCAATTACAAGCGATAAACAAAATTGCAAATGGCGATTGCACAAATTAACAAGGGTTACAAACAGATTTAAAGTAAGTATATTTATAAAATAAACATAAAATTAACACAATTTTAGTTTTCACAATGTGATCATCGTCTTTGCAAATTAGTGTCGATATTGATACCTCGGCACATCCATAAATATAAACAAGATATAATAAATATATATCTCGCGGGCAAGTTTGTGGTTGAAGCACATATGTCTATGGTTGGAAAAGAAAAGATATGCTCAAAGAACCTATTACGAATGTGCAAAAACGTACCTATCAATCATTCGGTCTTGTTGCAGGGCGAACCAATAACTCATGCTTAGACCCAAGAAAATTTAAGATTGAAATTATATGCGATTATTCGCTCGTATAGTTCGATTTGTCAAGTGACAGACGAATAATACTCCCGTGAAATCAAAATACCAATTATTTCTGCCAATTTAAAGCTCAAAAGAAAGGTAACCAAGATATGTCCCAATGCAATAAGTGCAACAATCTCTAAGTTAATAAATTCTTTTGATAATGGCAACTTGAGCCTCATTACATTACCAATAATTTATCCATTTTTAATCGCAATTGTTGATAAATATTTTGCTATAAAAATTACATAATAAATTCCCGATCATTAAAAAGAAATTAGAAAATATCCAGATTTTAATTATCCGTGTCGAAAGTTAATTTAAATTAGGCAACTTAAAGAGAAACTGAGTAATAGAAAAAAAAATGATAAACAAAGTGTAAAATAAAGTCATCAAGTGCTAAATAGAACCTTTAAACCATGCTCAATTGCCAAGCCGTTTAAGCCAATTTACTCGAAGTTTCTCTTGCATTGACAATTTACGGCGAGCAGAGTTCATCCCAGTTGAAGGCGATAATCGTCACGTGACTTTTGTGGCAATAGGTTAAAACTCAGCAGCTAAAGCACGCTTGCTAACGATGCTATTTACACTGATGAGAAAATGCTACTGTCACCTTTAAAACAGACAGCGTCCTCTCTCGAGACCGAGTGCCAAGCGTTTTCTCTTGATAAATCTTTCAGGCAAAACTTCTTTAATTACTCAGTTCGGGCTTTAATGGCAGCCACGCATCACGTGATTCAACCTCAACCCTCCACATCACTCCCCATCTTACCCTAACTTTCCTTTTTCTTCCCCATAGGCGATAAAAGTGTTCATTACGCCCCCGCACCAAATCCTCTAGAGAAAAAAAAATCAGTGACGTAAGACATCGCGTGAACACGAGCCATTTGAACGAGGAAAGGGAGTAGCGAAAGGGTGGATGGAAGGGAGCAGGTGGCTGACTGAGAGAAAAGTGAGAGTGAAAGAGAAAAAACGTCGCGTGCTCATTAAGGCGGGAAAAAAATGGTTCACCTGCCCAATGTGGATGGGAACACACCTATTGTTTTAGTACAAATTAATGTCACTTCCTAGAAAAACTTGTGAATAAAACAAGCTTAGTGTGTTTTTGTTTCCGAATTTAATTTAGGAAAAAGAAAAAATCAAAGTTAATAAGTAACGAAATACGAAAAAATTCGAGCCAATGACGATTCTCATATGAAATAAATTTTCTAAAACTGAAAAATAAATGCTGGAAGTTGTTAGTGGATTTGGCACTCGCTGAAAACAATAATTTTATTTCTACTTCCTCATCTCAATGTAGTTTTCAGTTAATCAATTGGTTTGCTCATCAATTTGTTAATTATTTACTTTGACTGGTTTACAACTTTCATTAGAAATGCATAAAGTGTGAATAAATTACTTATTAATTATTTTTTATGTTCATTTATCGAGTCAATAGTTATCGATTTAGAATTTGACTTTACTTATATTATGGACATAAAAAAAATAACATAGACATAAAGTTCATAGACTTTTAATGGAATAATAAAGGTAATGATTGCCCATATTCTCTCAAGTTCACTGCCCGCAAATCTATAATAAAAAAAAAATCGTGATTGGTAAACAAAAACATTAGTTTTCTATCATTAACAAATCTAACATTTTATCTGGAAAAAGAAATGATTCACTTTTTATTTATTATTTGCTACTAAATCTTCTTTATCCATTAATTAATTAGTGATGCCACCATTAGGGTGAATGTGTTCTTTCGTTAATTATGACCGTTAATTAGAAATGAGTCTGATTTGTATAAAAATATTAAAAAATAGAATTCAACAAATAATAAATTATTTTAAAGCATTAATTAAAATTCCAAAATTAAATGATAATCGATATAATATTTGTAATAAAATGAAATTAATTAATCCACACAACGTAATTATCTCAAACTAAATAACAGAGTAATAAATTAATGTATAAAAATTACAGGCATTTTACTTAGCGCCGTGACAAGGGGGAGCCAGTTTGCAGTTTACACTAACCCAAACCCTCGAGAAGAACCCGGAAAAATCGACCCAACCCAAATCTATTGCGCATGCTCGCATCTGCACCTTCTCTAATAGTAGAATCTGAGAAGCGCAAGCGTCATGTCAGCTGCTTGCCAGACGTCCGCACCAAGTGTTGGCTTGAGCATCAAGGTATCGCGCATCATCTAACTCGACGTATAACACACTTGAATCGCACCTCTGCCCTTCGGCCACAGGTGCATGGCCGGGTGAACTCAGTCGTGGACGAATAAGCACCTGGATTTGCAACAACAGACCACACCCACATCAAACGCACGTGTGTTTGCGAAGCATCGTTGTTTCTACAGACGATGAGCGTGTTTACCCACAACATGAAGGTTTTTCTCCGAAGAGGTTCGCTGCGCTACGTTTTGGTGTGCGCGGTGATCCTCTCGTTCCTCCTCTACGTGTATTTCGTCAATTTGGGAAGTTCCTCGCTGAGTGGTGGAGCGCGGACAGTTAAAAACGAGGCTAATACGGGAATGGGAGGTGGGAATGCAAAACGATCGACGTGGAATGCTGATGAAGAGTCTCAAGTGTACGTGGAAAATACTCGCGCCACATGCCCTGTAATTACACCGGCGCAAGTAGACATTGATACCAACAAAGTTTACGAAACACTCAACTTTAAACCACGGTATAAAGAATTCTGGGACGATGATTTTGAACGAAGGTACATGAAGAGACGTGGCAAGTGGAAGAAACTTCCTCTAAAGGTAAGTACAAAAGTGCGATGACCCTAGTTGATAAAACAAAGCTCTTCGTTGTTCTTATTAAAATAGCGTTTTAAGATACTCTTAAAAAATGATGCAAAGGCTAAACTAATTATTTTTTAATTTTTAAAAATTACAAAATTATTTTTATTAAGTAAATATAGATATAAAAAAATTAGCGTGTGATTTGCTATATAATTAAGATGGGGAATTAGTTTTTATCTGGCTAGGAAAACAAGTGTAGGAACTACGCACGAGGGTCGTTCACGCCTGTAGCTTGAGTCACGGTCACAGATTCAAGAATTGTATGGAAATTATTCCAAGTATAATTCCCATCGCATAAACAGCGGGCATTACCACCTTGAAATGAATGAATGAAACGTAGCCTCGAGGTCGAGTGGGCTCGAAATTTTACGAATCGTTGCACTTGACACAAACACAAGTGCTCACTATGACCACACTTAACTACACATTTAATAAAAATACGAACAAAACTTAGATTAAACGAAAAAATACTTTAGGATTAAGAATAAAATTCAAAGCATTTTTTGGGTTAGTCTGTTCTTTTACGAGCAGAATGTAATGGAACATTGCCAAAAGAAATGTAATATATAATATTTTATTATATATTTTTTTGGTCTTTGTTTTTATCTGTGGGTAATTTTAATATTAAAATTCGTAATTGAACGAAACAAAAAAGATAAAAATTGTTATTTTCTACAAACCTTAGAGAGTTTAATCAGTCATTAAATTTCTTAATCAAATTCGAGTTTACAATTACGTCCATTAATTAATCAAGTTTAATTTGGCCAATCGTCATGGTTAAATTTAATTTAAATTACGAATTCAAATTAAAGCTTTGAACTAATTTGATTAATTTATTAGGTTTGGATAAAAATTGATATTAAATTGATTTAGAAAAAGATTTTTTTTTTAGAATGTTATTAGACTTCAAAAAAACAATTTTAGAACAACAAGGGTTTAATTTATTCTTAAGGAGCTCTCGATTTAAGACTCATTTAAATTCCATATCCAGCAAACATCAAAGCAACTCATTCCCAAGCATTCATTATCGGTTTTTTCTTTTTTTCTATGGCTTAAAGTTGAAACCGAAAATGGTTAAAATATTATGTCAATATACGAACACGTAACAAGTTGATTACTTTTTCATATAAATGAAATAATAAAAAGAAAAGTTATTGCCGTATCTTTCATGAATATGGATATGCGCACGTCCCTGATGAACTGTTTAGATGAATCCCAAACTGAAATTTCTTCGTATGTAAAATGGTGCTTGTGTCGAGAATTTCACGGGTTTAATGGGTCAGCACACATGTGTAGAAACCAAAGTACACCAACCATTATGCTTGGCTGCTTCCACCATTTTTTCTAACAATGTTTGCCGCAAAGGGAGCTAAAGAACTGCTAGGTAAAATATATCAAGAACTGCAGCCGATTTCAAATGCTGCAAATAATCGTAAACAACATTTTTAAAACTAATAAACTGTAAAATACTAAAATTTCAATCTATAAAATTAAAATATAGAATTTAATCTTTTAAATTAAATCTATTAATTACTAATAAGCAGTATCAATATGTGACTATGCGCTGGAAGGAAATTATGAAATGCAAATAAGCTTATAAATATCGCATCAACTGCAAGTATACTTGCATTGAGCCGTGTTTACCTAATGGTTTTTACCCATATTAGCAAATTGTAATAAATTATTCTGCGCTTTGCAAATTTTCCATTAGACATATTTCGCAATAAGAATATCATTGACCAGATACAAAAACTCGGTGCACAAAACTGCATTGAAATCAATCCCATCTTAAAACTCATTCCAATATCACATCTAGAAGGCAGTTGAATTATGTATTTTTTACCTTATGAAATTTTCATGACCATTGCAGTATATATTCTGCCATTTATTGCACCAAGTTCATTCCTTCTGGGAGAAAATAAATTAACAATATTCTAATAATCAGCAGAGATACCTTAACTGATCCAATCCCAAAACAAGTTGTTTACAACATTGGTTTTGATTTTGCTTTTTTTTCTTTGATGTTGTAGTGAATTTTATTTATTTTGAGAAATTTTTTTTTTTATAATAACTAATAAAAAAGGTTATGTATTTTGTTTGGCTTGAACGGAATAATTTAATGAGAATTTTTTTTTTAATAATGGAAGCATATTCGCTATTGATAAAGTTAGGAATCAAGTCTACTTATTAGTGATTTAATGATTTCAAGCCATAGCTATGCCATTTATTTGTAAAAAAAAAAAAAATTGATAAGCGATTAATTCAAAGATTCAAATGCACAAATCTTCTTGTTAGAGGTCTCCAAGCAGATTCCTTATTTCAAATCGGCTTACCTCAGCTTAAAATATTTAACCAAGACATTTGTTAAGCTTTTTTAACAAAATAAAAAAAATCTTTTATAAATTTATTTATTTTCATCATTAATTAAATACACGTAACATGTAATAAATATCATTAACACTCCTGAAAAATTAAGATTATAAATTACGCGAGATATAAACGTTTATTAAATAAAATATCAGTCCTTATTTATTGTTTATTCAGAAAAAAAATTATATCTCCGATTAACTTCATGTAACTAGAAACAACTGATCTAAAGAGAAGCTTAAAAAGCGATAATCGATTTAACAACCTATATATTTCGTCACTAGATGACCCTGGTCATTTATGAAATTTTATAAAAAAATGTTTCTCTCTCTCCATCTTAAATCATTTTTACCTAAAGATTAATAGCTTTTTGGAAAATTTTAATAAAATAAAGCTAATATTTCTAATGTTTGAAACGTATTCAAAGAAGACGGATTGTATTTGCTATACATTTTTCATTACTTTGAAAGCAAATTTGCATTTTTGTATTCTTTTTTTTTTTAAACATCCATTATGATAACCTTTAAGAAGAAAAGAAATAGAACAAATTTCATTAATTTATCAATAAAAACAGACTTACTATTTCTTTTTTTTATTATTTTATAACCTAATAATACTTTAAAAAAAAAGATACCTTCCCATCAAAACAATGGTTTTTCCAATTTTATCTTACTTGACATTTAATCAATATTTGGAGGATTGAAGTGACTGAAGATTGCTTTAAAGTCGTCCACAATAGTAAAAATAATATCTCATATTTGTAGTGACTAGTCATTGTCCATTGCAGTATCATTTTCTCATTATAATTGAAAATCAGGTAACATTTATATCAGATTCAAAAGAATAAATTTTAAAATTGAAAATTTTTAAAAATTATTTGTTTAACAAAAATTACATAATTAATATTAATAATTAGAAATAAAACTGAAACTGACTATAAAATCCTATTGAAGAGCAAGGATAGGAAGCAAAACCTTTTTTATTTATCTCGTTTCTCTTATATAAATCAACCATTTAATTTCGATAATGGTGCGACATTATATCCCACTATAAAATGTGACCTAATAAACAGTTACCATAAAAATTTTATGACATTAAAGGGAGATAGAAAAATTTACTCGTCCGCAAAAATCATATCATAAAAACCCGAAATCACTACCAGAAGGCTCATGTTCAATGCGCATTTTATTTTCCTTACCAAAAAAACTTGAATATTCGAGTCATTCATTTCACAATGTACACCGGTATCTGTAGCTGAAAAATGAAGAACCAATTCCCATTTTCTATCCGAGATTATATTCAGACTCGGATTCCAAAGATTCATCAAATCCTTTTCTCCCGGTTCCCGCAATATGAAAAATGAGTTGATACCCTTTTACAATTTATCACAAAAGACATTGTTGTTGGCTCCTGATTAATACTCTCGATTCACCAAATCCAACCCACAGCCATTTACAAAAGGCTCGACTGACCAAAATACTAATTAGCCAACGAATCGGTGTAAGAAGAGAACAATTTTCCCATGTTGCAAAGCTCCTCATTATCTTGATTACAATTGCTAACAATTACCTGTGGTTGTGCTAATGTTATTGGAAGAAAATAAACTGCATTGTGCTGACGCAACAAGCCACTCGAGCGCACAAATCTTGGCTCAAATTCAGGCGCGGTTTTGAGTTTTTCATTTCTTTCATAGTTTCATATAAATCAAGAAAAATAAAGGGATTCCCGATACCATTGACCCGAATAACCCTTTCGATGTCTTGTTGGAAAAGCACTTGTCAAGTCTCCACTCGACGTAATTGGCTAGCAAAGGTTGATTGCTCTAAGTGACCCTTTTCCTCATTCCATATCGTATGAAATGATGAAGAGTCGACTGCCACAGGGACTCATCCTTTGAATTACTTTCTCTACCTGTAAGTATACCCTCGCGAAGTAATGGTCTCTGGGATTTCTTTCAGATAAAGTAAAAAGGAAAAAAATCCCAACCGATGTCCGAGACATGCATCAAAAGTGCAATCACATTTCGCAAAAATATCCATCACTCTTAAGATATGTTGTAAGCTTTTTACAATCGAGTGAAATGATGGAGTAAAAGCTTTTTTCTCTTTTCTTTTTTTAGTAGTTACAACTACGGTACTCAGTAATATTTTATCCGCACCACAGTTGTAACTAATGGCTATTGATATTGACGCTTGCAACATTTTTCTTTTAAGTACTCACTGCGAAGACACTTTTTTCTCGTGATACATTAAATTTAACTCGCAACTTTTTTTACTTTGTTTTCTGTATTGGGATTCTATACGAAGGGGAAATAATTATATAAACATTAAAGGTGTATTTATGTTTACTAATAATGGCTGTTTGAGGAAAATACGACTCATTATTTATACATTCGAATTCCCGCAAGTGATGGTACGCAAGTTTAGCATGCAAATTTTCCAAAACTTTATTAAAAATTCCCTTAGGATGGAATAGGATCACAGTTAATGCGCGTAATACATAACTTTTTCTTCCGTGTTGGGTTTCAGCGAAAGTATGTGAAAGCTTGTTATAAAGTCTTCTTAATCACCAATTTTTTAATGGAAAATTTGTTGTTAAAAGAAAATCAATATGTTAATGTGTGAAAATGTTTATTTAAAATTAATCTCATCCCAAGTATAAAAATTAAATTCATAAAATTTTAATATTTCATGTCATCATTAATTCCCCTTTATGCAAATTAGAAAAATTAATCAAAAATCATTTTCTAATTTGCGTGTTTCTTCAATACTGTCACAATACAACATTTAAGAATTCGTAATACAAAACTTAAAAGTTGAAATCTTGGCAAATTCCAAAACAAAAATTCCAAAGTTTTACATTATTTTCTAAACAATTTTTTTTAAACAATTTAATCAATTATAATTTTATTTACAATTGCTGTCAGCCCTTTAAGACCCACATTGTAACGTAGGCAATAAGTAAATGTAACGAGTCGACGCAAATGACTTGGGTGTGGCTCGGTCTTTTGTGTGCACGGCACCGTCACAATAATCAACCACACATCAATTATCCTTTAATTCTTGCACGTTTAGTTTTCAATTAACAAGTTTTGAAACAAAAAAAAAATTCTTCTATCGCGGACTAAAAAGAGATGCAAGAAAAAAAAAATTAAAACACATAAATCGAAAGAAAAAAAAATGCTAATCTTATTTATTTCAAGCTTGTCAAACACAAATTGACAAGTTAAACAACACTCGGCAGATAAAAAAAAATACCCTAAAGATTCAGATTAATACAAAAGGTTAAACTCCATTAGCATCTAAACTCCATTTTCAATTACCAATTTACTTCTGCCGCTTTAGATAACAACTCAGCCAATCAGATAAAAGCCAATTCCGCCTATGAATAATATCTACACGGAAGTTCGGCAACGAATGAATCTTAGATTAATTAGAAAGTTCAATGACGACAAATTCTACTAAATTAACACAAAAGTAGAAATTACAGTATGAACCCCTTGAACCCCGTTTAAGGTTATTCATAGTCGAGTTTCTTACAAAAACGCAAATTGCATTGTGGAATTTTTGTATAACTTTTATCTTTTTTTTTTCTCTCCGAGAGCAAAGCAAAATTGCAATGTGTGTGTATGGTGCTGATATATGTTGACTCGTGTGTCTCCATTACCTTTGTTGTTGGAAGGAAGACTTTTACATCGCATTCTGATGCATTCTGGCTCGAATCCAAGTACAGAGAAAGTAGAGCGTAGAAGAGTGTTCAACGAAGGAAAATAGAAGAGCAGGAATAAACAGCAAAATCCATTTCTATTTGCATCATTCCTTTTACTTAGCCTATCAACTCCATTCACGAATTCATCAGTACAAATATTATTATACGCCCGCAAACGAATCAATATTGAAATTTTGAAATTTTGTGTTCAAAAGTTTTATGTCTTAATAAGATGTTCGAAATTCGACGAATCAATTTTAAATTAATGTTTTGAGAATGAATTAGAGACACAATAAAGGGATTGTGGTGATCTTGTAATAACATCAGTTTAATATCAGACGTTTATTAAATGCGGAATAAATTAAGTTTTCCATTGATTTTTAGCTTGTGACAGATTTATTATCATTTGGAGACAGTTATTGAGAACTGCCGTTTATCAAACCTATATTTAAATCAATATTCTGACTCACTCCGAGGCTTCTTCAGGTGTCTCGGTTACGTTTCTGGCAACAATCATGTCACACTCGTAACTCACGCACGCTTTGACATGTCATGAGAATCTTTGAGTGCTGAAATTTATTGCCGTTCTTTAACCTTATTTGTTCAAATGGCATTGTGGGTGGAATATTTAACGTGACAAATTTTAAAATATTTATAATCAATAATTTTTGATGAGTTGTTAATTAATTTCGAAAGATTAACAAACAAAGGATTATAATTAATATAGAATTTATTTGCTCAATAAGTTTTTCCCTTATATTATGACCATTTTGATATATTAAAGTAGTTGTAGGATAATTTATGTTACTCAAATTACTTAGGTGTTAACTTAAAGAATAAAAGTTTCGCCATCAGAGTAAAAATTTCCATTTTCTAACAAAACTTCGTAACTACATTTTGAGGCAAAAACAATGAAATTTCCCTCAAGATTAACGAGCGAAAACTTTTAAAGGAAAGTGAAAATGGCACGCAGTTAGTCATATGGAATAATTTAAAGCCACGGAAGTGGTTACCGGAGTCAATAGTGAGAACACAGAAGCAAACCTTTTTTTTACATGTTTTTTCCCTTTCTTTTTCTTTTTTCACAAAGACGTAAAACAGACGCTGATGCCAGAAGGAAAGGTTAGTCAAAGAACGCTTATCAAAGAACGCCACGCGCTCTCCTTTTTGACTTGGAATGTAGTGTATCTGGCCTCAAGACACAGTCGTCTACCCCAATTCTTTTCATGCCACTTTAGCTTAACGTAAAGCGAGATACTGCACTTTTTTTTAAAAAAAAATTATACAGAAAAAATAAAAAAAAATCCATATTCATTTACACTTTAATCAAACTTATACTTAACTTTTTAATTAATTATACAATTTCCCAGCTTAAATTTTTTTTTTATTTAATTTAAATTTGCATAAAACGTTCAAAAAAACAAGAAAAGCTGTCATGATAGAAACGTCTTCATCTCACATTCTCATTGCTATATAAACCACAGTCAGATGGACATTGGACACCACTGAGTGCCTTCACTTCATCCATCCAGTCAGGGGAAAAGGAAATGGATTTCAGGTTTTACACGCAACTTCTATGGGGCCCATAGATGTTCAATATTGCACATCTAAAAAGGGAAAAGAGCCAACCATATATCTATCTTTACTAAGTTATACTTGAAGGAGATATACCGAGGGGGTAAAAAATGGGGTAAAAGAATTGACGTTTCCTTTCACAGTTGATGAACGTTAACAAATGCATGTAAAAGGATTCGGTGATTCTTCTATTAAGGGTAGGCAGCGACTGATAAATTGCAGACGATAGTAATCATACCTTATGTTCATTCTCTCCCCCTTAATGATGTCTGTGTATCTCATCCACAATTTACTCGGCTTCTTTCTATACTGATCGATTCCCACTACTTTCTCGACACACGTTGTACAAATTTGATAACCGTTTCTCATTTTATCTCTCGAGTTAAAATTTTTTTTTTTAGTTTTATATTGAATCGTAAGCGATACAAAAGTTTTTAAAAGACTGTTGGAAACTCAACTTTTAATACTAATTTTTAAAATGTTAGATAAAACGTGACAAGCATCAATCACAATAGGAATGAAAAGTGTTGAGGAATGTCAGACAGTTCACAAATCCAGGATTGGTCAAGACAAGACGATTGGAGAATTCTTAAACAGTTTTTATATATATCGCACAATTTATAAACCGTAATAAAATTTTCAGTTTAATGCTGTACTGTTGAATACAAAAATTTAAAAAGTTTAAAAAAATTTAGCGGTTATAAATATAGGAAAATTTGAAAATTATTCCATCTGCATTATTTACATTTAATTTGTTTAGCAAAAGGTTGACGTGGAATTGAATTTTACTTTTTAATCTATACATACACTCATTTTCCCCTTTACCAAAATATCGTTTTCGTTATGAACTCTGAACACGTCTCGCATTACTGGCACTCACACACACCAAACTCGCAGTCTTCCTCCGAGGATCCCTTCTTGCTGCATATTGATGACTGATCGTTCCTTGCAGCTATATCAACACCATCCCATAATTCGCCCACCTTTAGATAAATGCCTGGCTTGTTCCCCAAAACAATAAATCTACTTAGCCAACCATTACCTAATTTTTCTCATTTTTTATTATTTTTAAAAAAGAAAAAAAAAATCTCAATTTAATATTATTACACATTTTACACTTCGATACATTAATATAATATTAGAATGGCGAAGTTTTAAGTGTGAAATCTTGTAATTTGTTTTGTTTTAGTAATTCGATAAACGAAATAGTTGGCGTAAATTACTTTGAGTAAATTGCTTTTCTTTTTCTTTTGAGAATCGCAAATTAATTTTATTTGAGAAAAATAAATGATAAATTCTCCCGAGACGCAAATGAAATCATGGTGTATGTAAACACCATGAAATTTGTTAATATTTCATGAGCAATTATTTTGCATGTCAAAAATTAAATTGGAATTTTATTTTTCTATCATAACAAACTACTTAACCTTTAGTTTATGAAGATTAGACATAATGGATTGTATAAATTGTTAATTGTTCGTATTGAAAATGATGAGAAAAAAGCGATGCAATGATTGAGTTGATAGGAAAATAAAAGAGAAATAAAAAAGTGGGTTGTCCAGACGAAACCCCTGAGACGATATACCGTAGCAACTCAGGATCAATAATAGATCTCAGAGATGTATTGAAAAAAAAATAAAGAGAAATGTTGTGGCTTTCAAGTTTATATGTTTTGCAAAATTTCCATTTATTCAATATTTTAAAAAACATTTTCATGAATATTTTATCATATTTTCTACTTTAATAAGACGTGACAACATATTAAATCCAATTTAATTTTTTTTTTTAAAGAATATTTTTTATTTACTTTTTACATTTTTTTAACTCGTGTTATTGCAATGAATTCTTCAGTTAAAAATTAATTTCGAAATTCCCTAAGCTTCGAAAGAATCACAATTTTCGGCTTCTCTTTGAAAAGGAAATATAAAAAAAATGGAGTTTTTAAATTAAATGATTCGTATATAAGCAAACCATTTCTTCCATTTACAGCCCCCTTTCGTTGTGTTAGAATTTTGAGAGAAAACATCTTAAAGCGTCTACCGAGATCAGAGCACAATGGCCGCCAAAAGACCCTTTCACGAGCACTGAAGCGAAGGATCTCACTCCAGCTGCTCTGTATAATAACGAGTGGTGGCAAACCTTTTCTTTACTAATAAAAACAAACATTTGCATGCATGGCTAAACCGCACTTCACTCCACTTCATATCCTTATTTTGATTCAAATCGTGAGATTTGTTGCAAGTTTGATCAAAAATTCAAAACATTTTACTGTCGACTATTTTTAATTGCGTTTAATATTTTAATTTAATAGCAAAAGTTTGACATTACTATTATGGCCTTATTTAATAAGCTCTAGCTTCCCATTCTCCGTTTTAAAATAAATTACAAAACTGAATATATCGCATTTATGCAATTTCAAAGGTATCGTATAGCAACCTTCATTGCATTATACCGCTGAAAATAAATAAATACGCGGCGCGCTTAAACTCAACATTACAAATACAATATTGTGGCGAATTGATGTTGCTGCATTTACAACAAGCACCAATAACTCGAACCGAATTCCGGAGGGAATTTGGCCATTAGGTGGCGCCCAACAGTTCTTCAAACTCAAGTCAGCGAGCATTTTTAGAGGGGTTTTTTTTTCTCCTGCCTTCGTGTGCATTGGATAAAATGCAGTTATCTCTTCGGTTCCACTTCCCCACTCATTCAACGTTATCGGATGAGCAAAGATTTTCCTCCAACTTAAGATTTTTTCACGGAATTAAACTCGAGGTTTTTTTTTTTTTGCTTCTTTAATTTGAGAGAAAGTGAAAACGAGAATAAAAGCGAGCAATTGAGCCCTTTTCTTTTCCTTTTCTTTGGAAATAAACAGAAAACACGTAAGAACGAGTGAAATCTAGTGAAGAAATTGAAGCTGAATGACAATACAGTAGTACTTACAGTTGCCGAATAATGCAGCAAAACCAACATTAAGGCGGGTAATTTTCCCCCCTTTTCAGCTACTTTCTTTTCTTTTGAGTTTATTTAACTTTATCCGAACTTATTTCGCTTATTATCAACTTGAACTTTTTTTTCAAAAAAAAATTCTTTATAAACATGTTTTTCTCACTTTAACTGCATGGCGGCATGTATAAAAGGCCGTAGTTCCATCAATATGCTAATGCGAAACGCCACAGGGTCTCTTAATTTCACCTTACCAAATGCCCTCGCTGCAAAGGGTGGATGAACGCCAACCCATTTTCCCCTCAAAATTTAAATCAACATCCGGTCAGATGGATTTTAACATAGCGCATTAAAAGTCGCTTGAAAAATGCTCACCGCAGTTGCGCGTAATTAACGTGTCATTTCTCGAGCCAAAACGAATAACTCGGGCAACTTTAAAGTTTCCCTCAAAGATTTAAGTACAGTGTCTCTCTGTCTCTCTCTATATGTGTGTGTGTGTCTAGTTAATTAATCATGAAGCGGAATTCTGGTCCGCATCATTCACCTTTGTTAGAAAGGCTCTAATCTAAACGCACTTATCAACATATGTCAACCCGTGCCATTACAACCAAAGAATTTATGAGGCATTTACACAATTGCAATAAATGCTATTGAAGACAAAAGAGAGGATATGTACGAATGCGAGCCAATGCAAATGGCCCGATCGAAACTGTTCTGCTAAAAATACTCGCATTCACGCGTTATTCAATAAATCTTGCAACCGACCAACACCAAAAGCCTATGAAAATGTCAAAACTTTTAAGTTTATTTTAAACACCACTTTACAACGTTTTTAATACTTTTAATATTAAGTTATTAAATTTACCCATTTTTTTTCCTTTTAGTCGTAATCTAATCAACTGCTTAATCCATCATAGTAAAATTTTGTAAATTCAATTTTCCTTATTAAGTCGTAGTATATATTGTTTTATTACTCACACGAAATAAAATGAATAAAATATAAGACGACGAACGAGAAAATTTCATCTATTGTCAGAACCATTCGCAATTTTCTAAATAAAAGTACGTTAGGTGTGTATGTAGAGCCTATGTATACTTTGAAAGAAAATAGAAAGGAAAAAGCAATTGCACTTACCCTAAGCTATCAATTTCTCCAGAGTAAGGGAAAGCCGAACCGAATTTCAAAAACAAATTCTACCTTTTATAAATGACCCGAAAGTAAATTGCAAACAATGAATTCAATCTTTGTACCGAGTTTTGTAAAACTAAATAAATAAATAAAAAAATAGCTGACAAAATTAGCAATAATCTCATTAAAAAGAGCCCGCAGTGCGAAATGCAATCTCTCAATTTAAACTGCACGCGGTAACGATCTGTTATCATTACTTTAAAACAATTTCAATTATTAGATTGCGCAGTATCTAACAATTATCACATCGGAAATAACATTTATGTCACGCTTCGGCCATCGCAATCATTTTATAACTGCTTAAATTGAATTCAAATCGATTAATGGTTAGATAAATTTTAATTTTTTTAAATATTTGGAATAGTAATGACTTCATTGAGTTTATTGGAAATGAATTTCATTTTAATAAATAATAAAACCAAGCTTGACATTTGGATTAAATTTGTTTGAGATTAGTTTTTTTTCTTTTCTCATTACTTTTCTGTACAAATTGAAACTTCGTAAAATTCAAACAACGCAAAGAAACCCATTTTTCCTTATCCAATTTTTTTTTTTTTTGCTTGATAAATCACTAAGATGGGAATAGGAAAATAAATAAATAAAAATATAGAAAACAGAAGCCCGATCCGAACGCAGGCTAACTGGAAGCTTTAGTGAAAAATCCTCATCTTTTCTCATCTGTATTTGGCCCATCGAATCGGAAATTCGAAGTGGACAAACATAAACTAAAATTTACTCGCAAAACCTAAGCGGCCATAAAACTGCAATTGAAAATATCAAATAAAAAAAGAAGTAAAGTAAAATGAAAAGTTTTATATAGAAAAATGCAACGTTTGCAAAAGATTCCAAATTTCATTATCTGAAAAGTTAATGAAATTTAGCAATTGATAATATTATAGGAATTATCTAAAAGCTCTGCTTGTATTTATCTAACTTAAAAGTCATTAGAAAATGTTATGAAGACAAAACCGTCGTTACCTATTTAGCTTAATTGGCAATCGAGTGTAGCAAAAGGCCTGTTTACTCGAAACATAAGACACGACATTTTGCTGGAAAATGATCTTAAAAAGAGATGAAAGCCATTAAGAAAAGAGTTGATCGCAGCATGATAAGCTACCGACATCAGTTTCATAGCTTATACAGTTTACGGATTAGTCTCCTACCAGCTATTTAAGCTTGCCTTAATGACGACAAAGACCTTTACTTCAATTGGGTTCATTGCTCGTAATGCAACCGTTTGTCCACCAAAACCATCTGAGTTTTAGTCATAATCGTAACGTTAGATTTTTAAAATCCTGAACAAAAGTGTTGAAAATACAAAACTTAGACTTTTTTGTATTCAATTCACGATTGAACAGAGTTGATGTTTTATAGCTTAAAACTTTCTTTGTATTTCTCAATATTTCTGACTGTAGAATTTTGACTTTTTCCACTATTTTATTCTTCTCTCTTTCTTATATTTTTTTTGTACTAACATCAAACACTTAAATTCAAAACAGCTTTTCCTTTCGCTTTCTTTTACGTGAAATTCGATTCTCATGGCTCAAGTTTGTTCAAACTACTAAATCACTGTCCCTTCCACCTCGCGGTGTAAAAATTTACGACTCCAATATATTGCACGTTCCTCATTCCACACCACCAAAGACTTAATAGAACAAATAGGATTAAAAATACAAAGTTTAAGGATCGAATTGATATTTAAATTTGAAAATTATTCAAATATTTCATCCCCGAAAAATAAAGAAAATTAAAAAATAACAATCGCTAAAAGGTTGCTCGTATATTTCCCATTTTAAACTCGGTGACCCCCAACTCAAACTTCATCTGAAAGTCAAACGAAATGCACTGGTGAAGACGAGGTATGCGAAATGGTATAAGGTAGGGAGTCGGGTGAGGTTATCCCCTTTCACTTTAGTGAATTCTGTCAGTCGAACAGTGGAAAGCGGTCGATTTGGCTGTAGGGTGATTGGAGAAGAGTCTCTACAACTAGACATGTCTCAATGTTGCGCTACAAATTGCCCAGCCAACTGACCACTCCTCTACTTACTGTTTGACCGGGTACCTGCTCCAGAATTCAATTCAAGTTTCAATGTGAATGAAACAACTTTTTTCCACATCCCTCTCTACCTTTTCTTATTTCGTTCTGCCAAAAACGCTTGGTTTGGAAACAGAGTTTCTTTTGAAATATCGATTCGTTTTGGTCGAGTGAGTAGAAACGTTGCTCAATATTGGATGCTATCAAGAATGGGATTTGACAGGCTACGTTTGTTTCTGTAGATAGTGGGCTCCATGCAGATCTCCATCACGTGTCAAATGACAAAACTAAGACTTGTCAAACAATAATTGATATTGTACAAGTCTCTTCTTTACCTATTTTTCGTCTGTAACAGGAAATTGAATCGGCCCAAGCAACATTTTAAATTTATTTTAAAAACAAAGCACGATTGTGAATAGAACATTGATAAGCTTTAAATATTTATGATTTTCTCAAAGTATGATTTATAATCTTACAAATTCTAAGTTTTTTTTTTTAAATAAAAAACCCTCAAAGAAAACGTTCCTTGTAATTACATTAAATATGCATTGAATAGTTTAATGCAAATTTATAGTCCAAACTGTTTATGATGTTATCAAAACGAGTAAATCGATTATCCACATTAAAAGTTTATGCAAATCTGATTAAAGTTAATTAATCGATTAAAACTTTACCGAATAAATTATTTATTAATTATTTGATTAGTTAAATGGCAATTGATTAAACACTTGCATTCAGAAATAATTGGTTAATAGAATAAATCCCGACAAAACCTTTATTTGCTGCAATGTAATCATTTCTTTTATTATTCTGTGCTTTAAAAAATATTTTCTTTAAAAATTGCTCTGCAAATATAATCTACGTTTTCTTTTACCAAACTTTATGAATTCTTTGCCCCTTGATATTTGTTTATTCATTTATTTCACGCTTGTTGGTTTAATTAACTCAACAACTACAGTACTTATAACATCTAATTACAGTGTGTTGATTAATTTGCAAACTAAGACCCGCACCTAAACAACATTGTGATCCTTTTAGCTTAAATAAACAACTTTTAATAAATATAATCATTCATAATTAATAAATCTGAGCACATAAACTTCTAAGAAGAATTATTTTATTTTGCATTAGTATAAATATATAAGCTTTGGTTCTTACCATCAGTATGAAAGTTAAAGATAAGGTAGTGTGAATGTAAAGATTACAATTACCGAACATTCGCGGTCCAATTCACCTCAAAGCACCGAGTACGATCGTGCACTCTAAAAACAGTTTGGTTGCGGCAATGCATTTTAATTCATATAGTGAAATAGAAGCCAACAAAATACTTAGTTTTAGTTATCAAACTATAATTTTTTTGTAGTTGATTCAAGCTTATTTCTCATTTAAATGAATTCTGTTATTATAAACAAAAATGTTAATTACGCACGTGTATTCTAACTTGATGCACGTTAATTACATCTAATAATAATAATTATTAGTAAAAATTAGCTGATGTTTGTTTAAAATACGTCAGATATAATTAAAAATTTAAAAGAAATTAAATTATACGTCTGATCACCAAATTTATTTATTTTGACAGTAAAAAAAACATGTTTTGAAAAATTTGAATATTGTTTACCAAACTTAAAGTAATTTGCCTCGTATCTCTTAACAAAGAAAATTTTTTTTCGAGGCTTTAATGAACTCCTCTATCGCCTAGCGCGATATAACAATTGGTGAGACTGCTTATCTGCAACAGTTGTTACACATCACCTCATACATTGAAAAACTGGGAAGATGGAGCTGCTAAATTAGAACAAAATGACTTTATGCTACTATTTTTAAGTTAATTGTCAAACTTCAGCTAATTATTGCATTCGACTCATTTGAATTTGGTAATTCGAATGAAATATATTTTATTATTACAAATTAGAGATGACAAACAAATTAAAAGGTTGCCCAAAGGCCATATCTGGTTATATCAGCAGCCGTCACTTATAATGGCCACAATCGGACTCGGCGTTTAGATGAATTGGATCAAATTACTTTTGAAGTCAGCACTAAATTGTCCGCTATTCAAACCAACCGCAACTTGAAAACTTACTTTTAAGTAAATAAAATAATTAGGTATTTTGCTGTTGACTTTGTAATTAATTACCTTTAAAATCCAACTTTCTTCTCTTGAATAAATAATTAGGAAAATGAATGCCTTCCAGTTATATTTTAATTAGTTGTTTGTTGATTTAAATATTTAACAACACAGTTATAATCGTTAATAATCTAATGTATACACAAGTGCTCGCCACTTAAACCACACAAATATTCATTCCCGGCAACAAACGATAAATCTTGATTAAATTAATTACTGTTGAGTGAATTAGAAATATTTATAATTTTAGCCATAATAAACATAAAATCACGAGTAGCTGCCAATGAATAAACACTTGAAAATTCGGTTTTAAAATGATAAACTTAAAGAGTTAAAATCAATAATTAAGTTGTCGCTAAACGATGATAGAGAATCATGTCAAAAGTAGATCCTCATCAATTATTTTTTGAATATCGTTAACCCTTTTGTACCTTAACAGTGTAAAAGTTTAAACAAATTTATTCAAAAATAATAGATGAAAGTTTCAGGGCTCAACTTGTGATAGTATAAGCAAAGGCAATTGGCTCACAATGCACGATTGTACAGTAATGCGTATTTTTTGTTCTTTTCTTCAAATCCTCTTGATAAATTGACGGCGCATTATATTCACATTTATTCCCGCCTTCAAAATTGGTATACGTCTTACGTTCGGGCAAATGAGGTATTCGTGAACTGCCTATTAAAGCGAACTGTCTAAGAATTCTTCAATGGTATCGATAATAATTTAAAAAAAAAAGACAATAATGATATTTTTTTTAATATTTAATCAACAATAATACAATTTAAGTATTGAATTTAATGTTTTATTTCTATTCGAATAAAGCGTAAAGTTTACACTTTGAAAACTCGTTAAAACGAAGGCAATGTCACTACGATTTTTCCATTATTCTCATCAGGTTATAGTGGTGGGGTAAAGAAAGAATAAGAATCAGATAACTAAGCAAAGACGTTAAGGTAAATAGAAGAGGATGAGAATTTGCCCTTCAACTTATACATCGCTTAATGGAAGGGAAATGAACTCAGTATTGATGGTGGAAAGAAAAACGTTATTGATGAAACCATTACAGATCGTGGTTTTGTGAGGTTTTTAAATTCCAA
>JAQFZU010000141.1:0-45221 GCA_034696185.1 Henia vesuviana | reverse complement strand
TAAATTTATTAACTTAAAAAAAAATAATTTAAAAATTTCAAGTTTAAAAAAAAAAATTTTCTAAAATAAAAGCAATATATCAGAGGTTTATAAGTATATTTATTTAATCCGAGGTGAAAGTACATCGTAACCTAGTGTTGATTAATGGAACTTTTGATGTGAATTATATTTCAAATGGGTGACATAAAATTTTTAAAGGTTTGGATATAAACTTTTAAGGTTTTGGTCGAGTTGAATAATGAAAACCATAACCAACCACAGTGATATTAGCATAATTTCAAAAAGTAATAAAAAAATTTACATTTAAAAAATAAAAAAAAAAAATTTTAAATTCCTAAAACATGATTCACAAGTGACATTTGATATAAAATTACATAAATAAATGTATAAAACTTAAAAACCAATTTCCAATAATAAATAAATAATTTAAAAAAAATAATTTTAAATATTTATTTAACATTAACTCCAAGTGTTGGTATGTAACATGGAAATAAAAGTTGTTTATGACTTTGCAAATAGAATGCTGACTATTAGATTTTTTATTTTCTTGCAGATACCAAATGATGTAATATTTGTGCATATTTTAGTCCCATCAAATTTACATTTATTCAAGGTTTCACACAAAGGAAATTCATTATTCACTGAGTAATTGTTGAGTAATAGCAAATTGGGTAACATTTTACTATAATTATGGTATTAAAGGATGTAATTATAATGTGATGACTAGACATAATTACATTATTTATTATTACTATTTGATACACAAGTTAATATATTTCTAGTAATATTAACCGATATAAAACTACGGCTCTAATACTAAGTTTACATGCATGGAATAATTCGAGTACTGAATAATTCAAGCGATGAATAATCGTGACGTTCCTTTATATTTTCTTCCTTAATTCTTCGCCTGCTTCGTCAGGTTCGTCGAGACTGGAAATAATGCGATTGCACTCGACTTAAACCACCTCTCTTCTAAAAGATTATTCGACACTCGAATTATCTTCGTTCGGTGCCGGTCTGACTATTTACATGTGAATTATTATATTTCTGTGGGTATAATGTAAATTGTGATTAATTGGGAAATTTACGGAGTCTGGGAAGGGCTAACTAACACCATAAGCTCCATGCATTGAGCATGAAATATTTAGGTGTTGCATGGACTATGGCGCACGCTGTTAATCCATTTAAGCCTGAAATTTTTGATTATATTTTCAAAATTATATTTTCATGTGCCAAAAAAGAAAATTTTTTAAAAAAAAATGAAAAATTAGGTTGAAAATGAAGGTGATGAGAAGAAATGAATTTATGAGTATAATTTTCACTTTTGAGTATCTTAAAGTGCATTATGGGTTAAAAAAAATGGCAATGAAAAAACATGAAGCTTCATTTAAGTCATTAGAGAGATAATGGTAAGTGATTGAAGTGTGTTAATGAATGAAAACATGAAGGTAATTCAAATTATAAAATTAGGTTTTTTTTGAAAAATATATTTGAAGAGACATTGTTATTTGATGGTGTTGTAAGTTATGGCATAATTTTGCCTTTACTTTGCAAATTAATTTCTTTTTTTACGCATTTCGAATGTAAATATCAACAATGTGAAGTAGCAGTTTTCTTGTGAGCTTTAGCTTTAAGTCGCTTTAATTTTCGCTCATGCGCGTTATAAAAAGAAACATACCTTAAGGCTCAATGGGAAAGCTGAAACTAAATTGAAACACCCACAGCTTCGAGTATGAATGGCAACCTTTTTTTCATGCATACATATTTTTTTTTTTTTTTTGAATTTTTGCAACTGCAGGATTATGGTCTATTGTTTAAATCTGCATTGAAAATGCGAGTTTTAACTTTTTTATAATTTGAAGATGAAAGAAATTTTAATTTTTTTTCTTATTTTTTAAAGTAACAAAAAAACATTAATTTCTTATTCAAAAGCTTTTTGTATTTTAAAGTTATTTCATATTTTTTTTTTGTTTTAGAAGTTGATGGGTTTTTCCACATATAACGAAAGGGAAGTAAAAATAATTAAATTATTTTAACATTTTGACTGAAATTTTGTGAGTGTTACATTTGTGATGAATCGTATTCATTGTTTGACAAGTGAAAAAATGAGTGAAGTATTTATTAAAATTTCTTTAGATGGATTTTGTTATGAGAATTTTTACATTAAATTTGTATTGGCAATTGTTAAATATGCAAACGGTAAATCGTCTCGAAAGTATGTTGTTACTGTTGACCTGCGGCTGCATTTATAAAGATTGCATAAGTTAAAAGTTGACTTTAATTTACGATAAAGAGAAATCTTGTTACATGTAAATTAATGGAAATGTAATATTTTATCCTAAGTACTTTGAAAATATTTTATATACATTTAAATTGCTTTAGAAATTCAGACAATAGCTGCATTCAATATTAAAAACAAAACTTTTTTACAAAATTATAAAATCAGTTATCCGAGGTTCGGTTTTTGAATTGATCATTTTCTCATTGAAATAATTGTGATAATTGTTCTAGAACAAATCAACAATAGCAATATTTGTAAATAATTTTGTAATGCTCTAATTAGTATGTGAATCTTACTGAATCTAATCTCAATTGAAAAATCATTAAATTCCAACTTCATCAAACGATATAAACCAAATAAATAGTTTGTTTTTAAGATTGAATTCAACTAATGATTCTAAGTAGTGAAACATATTTGAATAACAACTGAACAACTAATTTATAATAATTGGGAAACATTAATAGTGAAACAATTCCATATACACATTGGCCAGAAGCCAAATAGCAAATTTTCCCACAATCAAACTTTTTTACTATTATTACCTCGATAATAAAAGAGAGTTAGTGTAAATGTAATTTCCATTCTTCCAAGCATCATGGGAAAGTAAGATCCAAGTAGCCAAATAAGATTGTAAATAATGGAAACTACTGCAAAGCCACCTGGGATCTCTCTCAACAACATCTCTATGGAATTACCTGGGAACATATTAGTGATTCACATCATTTACAAAATAAATAAATAAAACTTAAAGCACGTGAAAAATAATAAATTTTTTTTAAAAATTTGCACAAATTTAATTCATCAAAATGTAAATTTAATTTTAAATCATTGACAACAACCCCAATGAGGTTTACCTCGTTATCGTCTTAATTTATTACTCCAACGATCAAAGGTTAATGAATACTAATTCAACTTTCTAACGATTCGTGCGTAATTCATCAACTAAGTCACCTTTTTCAATCGCACGTGTAGGCGACCTCGGTATACACTCGAAATATTGAATTAGATGGTTGTCAATTGGTGCTAGTGTCGATTTATGGTGTCGGCGGTGGTGAAAGTGGAGTTATGGGTAATTTGAGCGGTCATGGCCCGAGTGGTTTGCAGCTTCAGACTCCGAAATGGGATATTGGGCTCGGTGGTCATTTCGAGTCTTGGTCGCGCACCTCCTCTTCACTCGTTCCCGCTCGACCGTGAAAAGAGTCGAATCTTCGCAGAAACAACGCTCCACTAAACGTTTCTTTTCGGCCCTTTTCACCCTACCTTAAATAGAAACTGGGGAAAATTGTAGTTTTGTAAAATTCACCGTTGGACTCGTTCTCAGGGTGCAATTAAAGCGAATGAGAAAATGTCTGCAATTGTTTCGAGGGTACGTGGAAAGTGCAGGAAAATAAACCGTCGACGATACCGAGGAAAGGAACTATGGAAATCGATATTCAAGTTGCTGAGCGGTAACCGGCAAACTCCTATCTTATAACTTACTTTTGATTACGAGTTTCGGGTCGTATGGAGACTTTGCGGAAACTGGTTTTATTGATTTATTTATAATGTATTTCTAAAAGTTGTAATTCGATTTGTACGTTATTCTTTTGCTAACCGTATTTCCCACGGATTATGGGATGCAATTCGGTTTCCATTATAATTCTCTTGGTCTCGGATCCATTTCGAGGCTTAGTTTGGGAATAGGAGCATTCTAAGGATCCCTTACCCAGGCAACTTGAATTGTTTATGAAGTGGTGAAAGTTTGGTGAAAGGGAAATAAAAAAGTTTGCCGCGTGCAGTTGGCAGGTAATGTTTATTGGTCAGTCGATCATGTGATAAGGAGTGAGGAAAACAAAAGCAGCAGCCCCTGTATCTATATATATCAGTAGTGTAGTCATGGTTGTGATTTATATTGGAAATTGTAGTCTAAATCTTTATAATTTCTTCTTTTAAATTTATATTTTTCTACGTTGATAAGAAACTAGTCATTTGTATGCAGAATGGTATTGTCATTGCATCAACTGAATTTCAAATTGCTAAATTTGCTTTTTTAATGATGTACCGAGCGAGTAGACGAAATATAAAAATTTATTATGACCACATTCGACGCCTTTTTAACTCTTATTTATAACTGGCGAAAATATCAACAATTTTATCAAAATCGGGTTTTATTGATTTATCTTTACGTTACAACAGCGAGTTTGCGCGAGGGATTTCGTATGTTACAGACTCTTCCTTGCGATTATGTTTATAAGAAAGATGAAGATCATACCGTAATAGATAGAGTGTATGGTATTTAATCTGACTTGGACTTGTGTCTAGAGAAAGGACGGCTTCACGTCGTTCCGAAAGATAAAGCTTCGTAAGCTGTAAGGGACATTCTATACTTAGTACATTATCTAATTAGATGCTAATTGTTTATACGGTTATGCAACGAGTCAACCATTATGCATAGGTTGTTTTAACATTGTAGAAAAGATTTTACCGTTAAACAAAAATGGGCGAATTTGGATATTTGTTAGTTTATATTTGGAATGGCGTATTTCTGTCGTCGTTTATTGGAGAAGAGTAGTAAAATGCGAGGAAAACAGCACAAACGATGGCATTTAGGCAAGTAAAAATCGATTTCATGTGTCGGTGTTTTCTCTTGACTTCCGATGCGAGTATAAATGCGAAAGTTAAAAAAAAATAGATAAATAAATAACTGACTATTGAATGACGTGCATTAGACAAATGGCTTCTCGGCATGAAAATCAATGTTTACGTACGTCACTGTGTATTCTAAAATCGACATATTTAAATGCATCTTTTAAATGAATTTAGAAGATTTCTAAGAAAATTCCATTTTTTCTCTTGGAACAATATAAAGCGATCTGTGTTATCGTTGACTGTGATTAATGTCGGCCGTGGTATCGGTGATCAATTGCGTGAAAACACTTTTTGTCACTTTGAAGTTCATTTTATTTTTGTTGCTGCGAGTTTGACGCCATTTTTCTTGCTATTTCTCCAATCTACAAGTAGCCATGCGTAAAAGTGGGGTTTGTGTGCGTTTCCGAGATTTGATAAGAAACCTGTCACGTTATTCATTTCCCCTTTTTCCATTTTTTTAAAAAACATTTCAGTTTTGCTAAATTGTATTCAAACACTCTTCTGACATATATTTCTGTCGTTTTAGAACCTATTCTCTCGAGTATGCAAATGGTCAGGTTATAAAAAGAGTTAAAAGGAATTGAAGATTATTAATGATGACACTAGTTTTTGAACAATGGATCAATTTTATGCTGAAATTGTAGTTTTATTAAAGTGATTTTTTTTTAAATTTAAGTGATTGATGGGGGTAATCGAAGATGGGTTTTTAATGGCTAAGAAAAAAATTTTTTTTTAAAGGGGAAGAATGAAAAAAAGTATTAAATATGGATTTTATTTATGTGGATGATATTGTTGACGTTGATTTGTGTACAATTTTGATGCATTTTGTCTAGTAAAATTGCATATGAAATTGTCGAGTGCAATGTATTGGATAGCTGCAATTCCTAATTGCGCATTACGAGGACCTTCCCATTCAATATCATCCGCTTAATCTGGAAAATGAATTTGATGACGTCATATTTAATGAAGTCTGTGACATGCGTGCGCGCATTTATATTTGTTCAGCTGCGTTTGTGCTCGGGTTCCCATTATTACTTGTGACCGCTTTTCTTATTTTTTTTTAAAATTTATATTTTCCTGGGAAATGCCTTGTACAGTTTCAATTAAGAATAATTTTTATTGTTTTTTATGATGGTCATAAATTCAGTAGCACATCAGGGCCCCACACACTCGAGTCATATTAATAAATGAAAAATATGTTTATTAATAAACAAAATATTCATAAAAGTTTAAACAAAGGGTTTTTTTTAAGTTGATAGTATTTACCATTTACTAGGGGGATACTGGTAATACCGACAGCACGAGAGGATAAGGCTTAATGTCCCGACCGGCTACCAAGGCTTTATACACGGAATCAATTCATGCTGTGGAAATGCTCTTGGTTTCGTACTGTTCGACGGGCACAACTGCTGCATTGAATTAAACGAACTGAATTTTGGGATTGATGTTTTTCAAGGTGGATGTAGCACGCTGCTGGTTGTAGATTCACGCACCAGGTTGCACTGTCCGAGGTTAAAATATAACGTGATGTCGGATTTATTTAAATAACAATTTGAAATCGAAAATGGCAAAATCCACTATCGATTGCTGCAACTGGCATTTCTATTTGCTATATTCGAGCATCTTAGAGCAAGTGCGTGTAGTGCAGTAATTATGTGTCTTCTCTTATTGAATCGGCAATAAAACGGCTTACAAAAGGGCATTAAGAGAAATTCCATTTCTATTGGTTAATGCTCTATTACGGTCCTTGCTTTGCAACTCGTAAAAGGTTAGGCAATAGCTGTTTCTCAAGGGTAAAGTTTAATTTCAGACTTTGAAATGGTATTTTGACTATTGTACATTTCGTATGGGAATTTACCTTTCATTTAAATTCGTCTTCAGTCGGTTGTTAAGGGATTAATAATTAGAATGAATGCCATCTGTTGCTCGAAATAATATTTAAATATACCACTAGTCGTTTGCTGACCCTAAATTTGAAATTGGAAAATTATTTTCAATTAAATTGAATGATTATTGCATTTGACAACACCAATTTGATAAAGTGAATTTTTAAAAAAAAATCAATTTTAAACATAACTGAATTTGACTGGAGGTTGCAGAAATTCATTAAATACGTTGTTTCGAGTCTGTTTTGATAGTTTTTTAAATTGAGATTTTTAAAAAAAAATTTTCTCTTGTTTTTCCTCCTAAATTCGATTCCCTTAATTTAATTATTAAATTGGAATGGTTTTAAATTTGAATAAAAACTTGGAAAAATTATTAGGGATTATTGTTTACTAGAAAATACACAAAAATGCTTTTAAAGAAAATTTTTTTTTTTTTACCAAATGCAGGTGATGGAATTACATACGAGACAATAAGGTTGACAGTTTATATCATCGGATCAATACATACTCCCATTGCCGTGACCTTTTGTCTGTCTACAAATGGCTGGTAATACACACAAATGTGTATACAGCGGTCAACCACGCAAAACCCACATTCGGCATTCTCGTGCAATTACCACTTTATGTGTCTCGTTTATAACCATAAGCAAAATCATGTAATCGATGTCATATCAACTTGAACAACTGGGACTGTATTTAGAAAGCAACTTTACTTAAGACTTTTTTAACAAAAATATTAACATTAAATTTGTATTTCAAAAAAATTTTCGTAACTACGGTCGCCGTCCATAGGCATCGACCGGGCCGTGCAGCATTTCTTTCGCCGTTGCAATTAGAGACTCGGGTTGGTCAAATGTCGTTCCCTGTCAGTCGAAAAATATTTTATACTTTTTTGTCGTAGAAAAAGTGTAAAAGAAAGTCTGGAAGTAGTGTGAAACGAAGCGATGGAGGAAAAGTTGTCAGCGTGAAATGTTGGTAATATTCCGCACACGTCTGAAGACGAAACAAAAGTGGTGTTGAAATAGCGAGAAGATAAAGCTTATCTTTGCGCTCTCTCCTTTTTCTTTCCCTTACTTCTCTTATAAATCTAATATTTTACGGCTAACTTTATTCACATGCGCAAAGAAAGAGACTGGGGAAAAAATAGTCGAATTGCGACGACCGAATGAAAAACTGTGGGATTCGTTCTGGGTCGAATGCGAGGTGCTGGTAAAAGGTGAGATGGAAAAGGATTGATTTTGATGTTGGATAAATATTTGCGGGTTAATCTGTATTTGTTGGAATTTTTGTTTTGATCATCGATAACTCTTAATGTTGGGTATAATTTAATTTATTGTTATTTTGCGTTTATTGCTGCCATTTCGATTTGATACGAGAATTAATGGAGGTTGATTACCCTATTTAGTTAACTTTTTTTTTTTGAAAAAAAAAATCCAATAATTGCTATTTATATTCTCTACATAAATAATGTGGTCTATTTTAGCTTTGGCCTTTAGTGAGGGAAATAATCAAAATATTGGAAACTTTGCCTGAAAACATGGGATGAAAATTAAATTAAACTACGTAATAATTGCAAATAGCATTGATTTTGGTTGGAGGGCGACCGGATTCATGGGTTTAAAACTAAATTATCCATTTGGACGTTAATCGCTTTTACACGATACACCAGTGCGCCTTTAACCCGCCGTTATCCAGCCAAGGTTCGCTGATATTTACAAAAATGGCTGATCTGGGAGACCCTATAGAACCAGCCATTGGATTTGATGCATTTTGCACCTTTTAACACACTATCCACATATAAAATAATTTAAAATTTATTTTTTCATTTTTATATTCAATTTCTAGTTTCAATAATATCAACCGACAGAAAGTGCAAATTATGCATCCATTGCATGTAAACCCAACGCGTTATGTCGACGCGCATTAATGTTTAAAATGCGTTAAAAAGTTTTAATTTAAAAAAAAAATATTAATTCTATTCGCATTTTATCCATCTTAAAATCCCTAACTAATGAGAAATAAATTCTAAAATAATGAGTTTGAAGTAAAAAATAAAATAAAAATTGTGATTAAAAAATCGATATTTTATTCGATTTTTTTGAAAATATTTTAATTTTTAATAGGAGAGTGTCCGAGTCAGTGTTTGATGACCCGATTTGATTTAGTGGCTCGTTATCGACTTGGCATTGTATCGTGGGTTCGCAGTCCCGCCCACAGGAGCGCTTTTAGGGCCAATGATACCCGAGGGTATCGCTATTGTGGCTTGTGACGTGACTAAATTCGAGGGGAAAAACATCTTCACTTAATCTAACGATTGTCTTGTAATTGATTGAATTATTTTATTTTGAAAAAAAAAATTTAAATATTTGAAAAATATAATTACATTTCATTAAACAATGGTTGGTGTTTTGATAGGTGTTTTTAATGGGATTTTGGATTACATTTCACATTTTATTAATCTCATTTTTCTTTTGTTTATTTGCAGAGATTCTGGCACTAAGGTAAGACGAAATTCTTTTTATTCAAATTGAATTGGGGGAAATGAATATTCAATACGTTTTATCCAATTGAATTGTTCTTGTTTTGGCCTTGATGTGATAATAATACAATGGGATTGTTATTTTCTTATACTGTGTTTCGTAATATTATTATGGCAGCCATTTGGGACGAGTGCCAAAATGGAACCGAATTTTTTTATATTTTTTTTTTTATCTACGTATAAATGTATATTTTTTTTATCTCGTTACGTGGATTTTTTCTCGTTGTCTGTTTTTATTGATAAGTTGAAGGGGAAAATGTGATAGGATAAAATGTGTATAGTCAAAATGGATTGAATCTGTAAATTTACAAGGTAAGTTACAATTGGACACAGCGGATATTTGCAGTGACCTTACGGTAACGCTGAGAACGATAAAGGTGGATTCCCAATACACGTAACCAACTTAAAGTAACAAAAAGTAATGTAACGTAAATTGGTTACCATTCAAACGTATCTTAACGTATCCTGTAATTTTTGTCAAACCAATCGCAGCAAAGGAGCTAATTTCCAACCAAGCATTTTCTTTAACTTTCTTTGATTTGTAGTTCTTTAGCCTCGTATTACACAAGACAAGGTAGACAACACCCTCAGTGATCGTAAGGTGTAAATAGGTATAAACTTGTCCCTGTATTGATGCTTTTTAGATATTAAATGTTAAAAGTATACTCGTGTAAACCCATCTTTAAAGCTTGATTGAAACTAGTTAGGTACGTTATTCGATGGTTACTACTTATTCTGGTGTTTGGTGATTTTCACGTCCACATGCAAATTAAATACCATGGGATTTATGTCCTATTCGCATTTTCCTCGTTTGATTCATCGAGGAAGTATAATAACCCGCATTGATCGATATTTATAAAATTAATTTACAACCAAACGATGCGACGAGAAAAATAGAAAATTCGCGTGAAAAATTAAAATCGAAAATGGACCTTTATTTTATTTTCCCATCCGTTTCTACCCATGTCCGAGAGAATTTCCGCTTTCCTGGAGCGTTTCATTGAATGGTCGTTGGTTGGCGAGATGATGAAATATGTCGCGAACGGCTCTCTACTCCATTCGGAGACGATGAAAAATTCATAAAAATGCCCCTTTTGTGGGCGATGCCGTTTCCTCTGTTTTTCCCGGGGTCATGAGAGGAGGCCTCGCAACAGTCAGATTAGGCACATCAACTTACTTTTGATGTGCCGGCGTTGGAAGACGCGAGCAAGTCGAGAGACAAGGAACGAAGGAAGCCGCAGAGATGGTCAAACCAGCTGGAAGATTGCCACTTTACAAGACCCACGTTGCTACAATCCATTGTGCGGTTTGGCAAAACGGCCAAAACTCGCTCGTTTAATTCAATGGATGGAAATTATGGTCGGGCTTGTTATCGATCCATCTATCGATTGGCTAACAATTGATTCCTATTTAATTGCTCGTATTTGCTGTTTCCTTTAACTATGTGGGAAAATACACTAAAAGAAGCATTGCACTTTCCGAATTTATTGCCAATTAATAATTGTGAAAGAAATGCTCACATAAGTAGTTAAGTGTATTGCCTACTGATGCCAGCAGCTACTACGGCCATACGCGACATGTCACAATCATTAAAAATTAAACAAAAGCAATTAAAATTAAAATTAAAAAGAAATTTGAAAGATTTAAAATTGGTGTTCAAATCGTCAAAATACTAAAATTCCATATAACTATAGCCATATATGGCCGTTAACTCGATTTCTTCTTTTAAAAAAAAGCCAATTTTATTTATTGCTTCTGTTTAACCCTTGATTATGGGTAATTATATATTAAATGTTTTTTCTAATATTCTTATTGGTTTATTCAATCACATGATTAATAAAAATTGTCATATTGAGACTGATGTTTCATTAATGAAGCAAAAGTAAATAAATGGTTTGCCCTTATCACCCACACCCACTGTCCCCTTCCGTACATTAACGCATTAATTCATTCTAATTAAACATTTAAAGCTAAACGTGAATCACTTTTATTTATTTGGAAAATGACAATATATTTACACGCGTGAGTCAATTCTAATTTAGTATGCGTGAGTTATGATTCGTCCAGTGCCATTTGTTGGTAATATTTTAACAGGAGCCATATTGATTATTCAATTATTATTATTATTATTATTATTATTACTATGCAAACGGAAAAGAAAAATTTTATTACACGATTAAATATTTATTTTAAACTTAAAACTCGATCAAAACGGTAAATAAGAATCTTATATTTACCAATAACGAACTTGTGTTGCGGGTTCTTTCATCGACATTAAACATCGGATATTGATATCAAATTAACTACGGAACTCTCGTGGGGATTTTGTTGTCTTTGGAAGGTTGATCGACATTTTAAATTGTAACTAAGCCTAAAATGGCATTTTTGAAAAAAAAATTAGGCTTAACGAAATTGCGGTTTATATTGTGGCTAAGCCGATGAACTTATTTTTTTAATTATTTTTTCCCAAATTCCCCTAATGCCAGTTACTTAAGTTATGAATGAGTTTCAGCTGAAATTAATTGAAAATTTTTGTTAATTTCCTGTGGGATTTTGAGACATCCTTTTTACCTTGAGTTATGGTTACAAGAGCCTACAGTTTTTATTTTCCTCTCCTCAAAATGAGTTTTAAAGAATATCTGGAATTTTTTTTCTCATTTTGCCTCTTTAAAAATGCTTTTCATTTTCTTCAACTTTGCACGAATAGAACGGATGAGTTGGAATTTGATTGTGACTTTGGCACGTGCTATGTGAGCTTAATTAAATTCGGCATTCTTTGCATTGATTTTCACTCTCTTTTTATGGCTAACAAGTTTACTAACTACTTGAGTAAGTTGATTACATTTCTTCGCTTTATTAACTCCAGTTTGGAATTCTATTTTACATTGCATTTCTAGTATTTTTAACTTCTCGAGTGGTAACGATAGACTGTGCCGGAGCTGCTTTTATTGATTTAAATTTACGATATTTTATAACGTATTTCTATAAGCTTTAATTTAATTTATAATTATTGTTAAATAAGTTATCGCTGTTGTCGTTCGGTGCATTTTGACGTTGGGGAATGATTTGCCACGGAGTAATACAAATAAAGAGGAGAAATTGTGAAATATTTAGTGAGATAATGTTGTTCAATACGGAACGGTAGTTAATACCATCAGCTAACCAAGTAATTGCCAAATAATTAACAGCTGTTGAATAACGAGCTCGAGTTTTATTTCGGTGGAATTTTAATGGTTGCATTTTGACATTTGAATATATAATAAACAGAATACTTCGATCTACTAAAATTGTATGAGCATTGCGAATGTTGGTTATTTCCTAGCGACGAGCAAATGCCATGGAGACGTCAACCAGTTTCAACGGATTCCATCGGATATCCGGGAGTGTAATATTAAAATAATAGAATACAATTCTTCCAGCAATTTGATATTTGTCAATAAAATTCATCTAATTATTGCTTTGCTTTCTATTCAAATGAATGAGATAAAACAAAAACTTGACTGTTGCGACTGGATGCGTTATTGCTATTCGGGCAATGGTATGTAATTATTATCGTCGCAAACGTGCGAAAAAGTTATTATCCGTATGCACCGAAGACGGAATATCAATGGGCCCACAAATTGAAAATTTCCACTTAAACGCAACGGTAATAAATTGAAAACCGACTCGTTTACATTCAATGTTTTTGCCTATCACTTAAGAAAGGATGATGGGAAATTTCTTAATTGATGGCTTTTTGATGTCGAACACGTGTTGGTCGCGGGAATTTGATTCGGTCTCCTTTTCGGCTCGTGTAATTGGAAACGGACTGTGATCACTCGAGTTCCACTCCATTATCATCAATTGGGGGAATCATAATGTCAGTATTTGAAAGGGGTGATGGGGGTCTTGAAGAGGGTTGTTGGGAAACGAGACGTGACTGCAAAAGGCTTAACGCCGGTCGTGTCGTTTGCATCGAAAATGAGACACTTTTTTTTTTCCTTTTCCCCAACTCCTTCCATTTTTTCCTTTTTTTATTCTCAACCCTCATTTCTTTTTATCTTTGCTCTTTTTTTTACAAATGTGACAGCCTTTTGATTTCAATAAGTTTATGATCTTTGGAATGTCGCAAGAGTGAAAAAAATGAAAAGAAATGAAGTGTAAAAATGGGTTTTTGAATTTAAACATGGCCTGAATGGAAAAATGGTTGCCTGTGGTTGAAAATGGAGTGTTTGTTATTCTACTATTGACAGTTCAACTGGTGTGAAATGTAATAGTATTTTTTGTATACAATAAGAATGAGTTATGACCGGGATAAAGTAGACATAAATTGATGATTGAGTCAGTTTTTGAATAAGTTAATTACCAGCAGGAGATTGCAAAGTTGGATATCGAAGCTTAATATTCTTACTGGCTACTAAGACCACTAGGGCATTGAAGCTGCTCAATGCCATACATACGAATTGATGTGTAGGACTTACCAAGAAGGAAATATTGAACAAGCTGCGAAAAAGAGGAAAGATAACCGAGTATTAGAGGCTTTAGTGAAGACGAGACAATTTTTCTCTATTAATTACTTGCAAGGGCAGTGGTAAGTTGGCAGTTTCTTCTCAATTTGCTGGAAAACTTTTTCTTTTTTCTAAATGAAGATTTAGGTTATTCTCAAACATTGAGTGTCGAAATCGATGAAAATCTCAAGGTGCATTCGATATCTGTGTTTTTACAGTTTTTAAGGTTTTTAAGAAAGTGTTTTTCAACTGAAACCAATGCATGAAATCGTTTTTAAAATTTTAAAGTCAATATTTTCAACTGCGAGCGTTAATTTGGACGGTTTTGCAAGAAAGTATTGCAGCTACGTGTACCGAAGATCAAATTGGATGTTTAAAGTGCAAACGAATTGTGTTCTTGCAGAGATTATATAGTACCGGTAAGGGAAGTAGAAAAAAAGAATTACAATAAATCGACGAAAGCTTTACTCGACATCTTTTTTGTCATCCTTTTACGACGATGGAATTAGAGAATTTGTCAGTTGGGAAATTTGCCACCTGTTTCCATTCTCATCTAACAGAGCTGCTGTCAAAAGAAGAAAAATGTCTAAATTAAAAGCAAGATTTTGAAAAGAATTGTCATTGCTTAAGTCTAACTGCAAACAGGCAAAAAACATCATTCGCAGATGGAAGTCTCAATGGACAATTATCACCGAAAACAAATCCTAATCAATCACGATGTCAACTTTCCAGCATTATTGACCATCAACAACGGCGCACCGACCTCGGTTAAACTCTAATCTCAGTTTATCCCTACGTTTAACGTCGGCCAAACTCCGGTCGACGCCGTAACGGCTTTTGCCGCAACCCACTCCGAGGACCTGATTTAGTGCGTTTTAAGGTCGAGAAAACGTGCGGATTACTACCTAATTAGTGTTACTCCACTGGAGAGAAAGATGGAGGTTACAAATTATCTAGCACGTCTAAACCGGAGTGTGTCGATGGTATTTGCTCTTAAAGGTCCAGTCGATGGGATTCGACAAAAGCGACTTTTGCAGAAGCTGGCTTTATCGATTTATCTTTACGTACTCGTATTATTTCGATGCACGTAAACAATGCAGCATAGGAATATTTCTGATGAGAATAATCCATTCGGCAATCGTTGCAGCAGGAGACGAGCCGTCGTGTGACCAAAATAATCTCGCACTAACAATGCACGTAAACTCGATAGGCTTTTGGGTTGTTTCGGTCTCGAATATTCTCGTATTTGTAATAGTCACAATTCAAAAGAAACGAGACGTCTTTAATAATGACACGAGTTAAGGACATGTGAGCGTTTTGCATTTGTTTCGATTGGTCTTGAGATTTTTCGTCGAGTCTCTTAGAGATAAATACGAAGCACATTTCGTGTGCGAAATTAAAGTTGCACTTTATCGGCTCACGAGACTCGCTGGGACTCGGGTTTTGGAGGATAAGAAAATCCTTAGATTTTTCTCTCGTCTTGTACGATGTTTACATGCACGGGATAATCCGAGCGTTGAATTATTCATTTAACGAATGCGAATACCATTTGTTCGGTGAAAGTTTCTTTGCTCGTAATCACGTGACCTGTATTATACTACCTATTCACCATGTTGTTTTTGAGAACCGAAATGCTATATTGCACATGCGCAGTTGGGATAATCTCCATCCATTAGGTTGATAAGGATTTGTATTTATTGACCAATTTTGATTGGTCGGAAACACGAGCCAAATTGAACCACAAGGAGCCATTTTGAAAAGCAGTGCATCATGGTAAATTGGATATCTTTCGATTCATTTAATGGCCACTTATAATCCTATGATTCACGCTCACTCGACCCTGAAATAAATCAAAGGAATAATTTGATTTCTAATTCAATAGAAAAGAAATTTAATATCGTAACGAATAAATTGTTTATTTCTCCAATGGCTTATTGTTTATTAAGGTCAATCGAATCGAATTTAAATAATAAATAACTTTAAATTTAATATTTTATTTATTTAAAAAAAAAACATTTTTTCTTTCCTTGTTTTTATAATCTCAAGAGTGAAATTGAAAAACACTTTTTCCTGCTTGTCACAAAACCATTCATATTTTTTATGATTTCTCTCTGTTATTACTCACACCTGTGATGTAAGGCAACCAGACACACATTTTTATCAAATTGTAAAAAATATTTAAAAAAAAAAAAATTTAATTATTTTTTGGTCTAAAGGCTTAAGTTTAGATCGTTTTGGAATTTTACGCACGTTTTTATTAAATTTTTTTTTTATTTTTGCGACTGGAGAAAAATGTAATTTTAAAGCCTATTTTTATTGAATTTTCGGGTCGACAACTTCGGTCATTTTTTTTTAAAAAAATTATTTTTTGAATTTTATTTTGATTTTTTTATTATTTTTAAAAATGTCGTCATGATTCTGTGAGTGAAATGAGATTCGTCTTTTATGAGTTTTGTACATTAATTTAAATTCCTTTTTAATTAGACGTGACTAGTGTAATTTGATGAGCGAAACACCGCCAGGTATAACGTTAAAGGGAAAAAAAATTAAAATTAAAGGGCGAAAAAAAGTGGAAATTTAAATAAGATGGCCGTGCGCCAAAAAAGAATTTTTAAAAAGAAATGAAAAAATATAAAATATGAAGGAATTTGCAGTTTTCAAATTAATTTGATCTTAGGAAGTTATTAAAAATCGCTTTTGATATTTTTTTTTAAAAATCTTAATTTTATATTAAATTTTAATAATTTAATTTATTTTTTAATTTATGCGAATTTTATTATTTTAAATATTTTTATAGTGAAATAACAATTCCATTGATTTAATTTCAATTTTTGCATTTTTTTCCTCAAAAAAAATATTTTTTCCCATTTCCCACAGCGCCATCTGTCGCTCGTTGCGGCACGTGGTCGCGATATCCCAGTGGCGCCACATTGCGGTTATAACTGTCAGCAGAATTTATTTGGACACGATATAAATAATGTTCTTTTACAAAAGTCAAAAAATAAAAAAAAAATGACAAAAATTTTTTTATTTGGTCCATACTTCGGGGATCACCATTTTTATACAAATGGCTCAGATGGAGTGAGTAAAGTAAACTGAAGAAAAACATTTTAAACGGTGACACTGAATCACAGGATTGAGGGAAAATGTGCAGCTGCTCCCAAACTGACCCTTTACTCATGTTTTATGCAAGTTGCAACCAACCTCCAAACGCCACTAGTTCTATTTCCAGCCTTTAATATCTCACCTGAGACCGGCACCACTTACATCATTTTTATTTTTATTTTTTTATTATTAATTTTTTTATTTCTTTAAAATTATTACTATCGATACCTAGAATTTGATCATTTTGCGATCATTCTCAGATCATATTTAAATCATTTCAACAATTTCGTGTTACTAACCAACCGCCGTCGAACGTATTTCGATTGTGGATTTTATTTTAAAGGGTTAATTTAAACGACGGTCTGGTTTTTGGATGTCGATAAACACCGTTTTTAGACATTCAAGAACCGTCGAGACCGAAAACAATTATTTTCTATCGTATCTATCGAAACGGCAAAAATAGGAATTATCGTTAAAAATTTATTTTCCGGAATAATAAAAAGGATTTTATAATATAATTTATTTCGAAACCAGTTGATTCTCCATGTTATTTGGTCGGGAGTTGATGGATTGTACATGCCTAGTTGTGTCTCAGCATCTGGCCAATCATAGAGTCACGTGACTCAGCCATTCTACAGTTGAGGGAGGAGGGCGAAGGCAACGAGAAAAAAAATAATATCTCAACCAAACTCCTCCTATTCGAAAACCTTCTTTCTCTCTTTTACATTTTATTGTGTAAGGACATGGAGAATATACTTGTCTATGACTAAGGTATGTGTGCTTTATCCTATGGCTACTATTGAAACTATTTCACAACTCACTTATTACCAATGTTTTTTCAAGTGTTTTATATTGCAAATGGCCTTGGAATGGGATCTGTTGCACTAATGGATTTTTTATTATTATTTATAATTATTAATTTTTTTTTTTGGTTCAATATTTGCTATGCTGGATTATCTCTTTAATCTTTTAAAACCTGGTAGCTGATAGTGACATTAATCTTGATCTATTTTTTTGATTTTTTTTTCTCTTGTTTTTTTATTTTATGCTTTTCATTGTGGTTGTGTTTCCTGGTTGTGTGGAGGCAGTAGATAATAAAATTTATTTAAAAAAAGTATTATTTTTTATCTCTTATTTATATTATTAATTGAGTTTTTAAATATTTTTTTTTTAATATTTAGTGAGGTCATCAATTGACCTGGAATTATATGTCAATTGTTGTCTATGGAATTTTTGGTTTTTAATAATTCATTGAATTTTTGCTTGGAACTGGTTTTGGTAAAATGAGAGGTCTCTATTTTCATGGATCATGTTAATTCACTTGACTTTTTGCTGAACATTTTTTTTGTGTGCTGGCCATTGCAGACTTCCATCATTATTATTTTATGGCTCATTTAAATTTTTATTTTTTTTATTTTTTTCTTTTTATGTTTATTCACATGTGAGTTTTATTTTATTCATGATTATATCTTGACTATTCCATTTTTCTCTTCTTTTTTATTTTCTAATGACCTTCTATGATGATGATGTCAGTTTCAAAATGACATCATATGTTTGTTGACAAGTGGGATTGCACAAGATGCTGCTGAATAGACATTTTATTTTAAATATTAAAAAAAAAAATATTTTTTTTTAAACACTGTGTTTAGTGCCAAATGCTTGTTTATACTGATAAGATTCAATGTTATTAATAGGATTTTTAGTTTAGTTAGCAATTTTATTTTTATTGACAATATGATTGATGTTCGTAAATGTCTTGTATGATTTATGATTTTTTTTTTTAGACTTTGAAATTAAAATTTGATTTTATATCAAGGTTTGATGCAATTTGTAGCCCAGCCAAAGCCAATTCCCTATTGAACTACTCGTAATGTAGCTATAATAGAATTGTGAAACAGTGTTGAAGCCTGTGAGGTAGTAAATTAAATATGTCCTAAAATAAGTATTGAAAAAATGGGTTAGATTTGCTGATAGGGAATTGTGGTCAACATTTGACCTTTAAGTCGAGGTTCCATCATTTTGTGGCTTCCAATGGAGACATTTGCATGTAATTTTGTGCAGGGGAATTTGATTTTAATTATGTATTCTCATTTGTTAATCGATTGCTAAATTTGGATGTGACCTTTGTATAAACAATGCAAATTAGTTTCACTTTTTTCTCGGTGGTCTTCATTGACATTCGATTAATGCTTTTTGAATATTCATTAGAATTTTTGGCTACGTTACGAGCTTAGCTTTGACACAGACCAGGGTTATGCTAAGCAGCTTTTGGCTTGTTTGTTTGCTGTATGTAAATTTTGTGTGTTTTTTTTAGCTGGGTTGGGTTCACTGAGCAAACAAAATGTCGGTTGAGCTTGGGAAAAACATGGCGAGGATTTGACGGTATTTTAATATTAACAAAATAATTTTATAAATAAAATAATTTTACAAATGGCGTTTTTGGTGGGTAAAAATTAACTCGAACAAAATTAACACAAAATTAATTTTTATTTTTATTGTAACAAAAAAAGCAAAAATATTCTCATCCCACATCTCACATTAGACTGAGAAATGCATGAAGTGGAATTTACATTGAAACTAAGAGGCCACTAGTGCACTTGGCAATGGCCAAATAGCATAAAAGCACGCATTGTCTAGTCATGACTTTTACTTTTGACTAAAATGCCTCGAATAAGCGGTTAATGGTGCACCAACTTCAAGGGTCATACCCACTAAACAAGGTTAAAATTTAAATACGATAAACCATAACACCAAAACATTCCTCAACATCACGACATTTAAGGATTAGCTAAATATATATTTTTTATTAGCTCGAATTATTTATTTTGATCGTCAATAGCCACAAATTGCATGCAATTGGCTTTAAGATTCAGTGACCCGAAAAGCCAATGGCTATCGAATGACGTAGGAAATAAGCCACAATCATCGAGGGTTCTTGGGTGTTCGTGAAATCAACTTATTTTAATAAAATTAAATTGCGTGTTAATTTTGAACCGATACTTGACATTTGGCACGTTCTTCATTTAAATTTATCGATACTTTTCAAAGTAAGTGGCAAAAAACAGTATTTACACACTTTGCACGCACGCATTTGTCAAACGGTTAAATTATTCAGTGGATGTTGTAATTTTATTTTGGTCTTGGTTAATTGAAATGCGTGTGACGATGTCTTCGCTTCTACTAACTTATGGAAATTAATAGCGTTAAAACTCTGACAAACAGACGAGTAAAAGGTGCGAAAGAATTAGCATAGTTGGCGTGTATCGGTTGGGTGCAAATTGAATTTTACCATTAGTTTAAATTGATTATTTGCAAGTAAATGATCAATTGAATTACTCGGGTTGAAATTGGAGCCAATTTCATAGCGAATCTATCTTTATCTACTATTTTTGAGTATTTTTGTTGAATATTTTAGTGATTTATTGCTCGTTAGTCGATTCAAGAAGGAAATGAATTGGAGATTAGATTTTGATAGGTTTCGAATGATGTCGCATTATTCAATTGATTTTTCAAAGCTTTTCTAAAGGTGTGCAACATATTCAATTGCAAATTTGAATTATTTTTCGACATGATTTTGCACTTTGTTCGATATTTTTGCTATTTTTTTTTAATGTTTTGTGTGTGATTTGCGATTGCCATTTTTGAATTTTCTTATTAATTTTTTTTTTTGCATATATTTTTAATGGTTTTTTTTTAATTAATTCACTGGGAATTCGGGGTCCTCGGGTTGAGATGGAAAAGGGAAAATGAAAGTTGTAAATTTTTGTGCAACTTAATTTCAAAGTGTCTTATTCTTATCTTTTTTTGGGTAAAAGAGAGAGGGGAACATGTGATGGAAAAGACTAATTAGTGCCACCCATTCAACCCTTTCTTTTCATCATTTTATTAATTTCAAATTCAAATCAGTTGATAATTAAAATCTTCTTTTTCTTATTAAACTTTTCTTTCTTTTTTATATTATGGAATGGAAAATCTTCTTAAATTGAGCTAATTGCTTCTACATATCCTCTCAAATTGATAACTTGGGTTGCCACGGTTCACTTTTTCCAATATTTTACACTTGGCTTTGTTTTTTTTTACTCATTCAAATCTTTCAAATTAATATTAATGAATGGAATTTTTATTGGTGTTGGGTTTTGAAAAAATTTAAAAAAAAATCTTTTTTTTAATTTTTCACATTTTCAATTTAATGGAATTAAATGTTTTGATTAAAATTACTTAATGTCAATAGTAAACAACATTGAGAGTCAATTACTTAAAATAAATATATTTTTAGGCTGTAAACACATTTGAAAATAATAATTATCAACTATATTTAGCTTTTTCTTGAAAACAAACAAATTTGCTGTAATTGAATTTATTTTTTAACAACAACAAACAATGTATTTTTAAAAGTCATTCTTCCATTTACACAAAAGCCAATGATACTTTTCTTTATTCACATCTAATCATCCATTTCATTCCAACAAAAAGTAGCAAATCCCTCAGCCTTAATGGTAACCATTTCAAATCTTTTTCAGTCTGAAGTTTTAAAGAAAAAAATTAAATAAAAGAAAAGAAGGGGAAAGTCTTAATAGAAGAAAAAGTATATAGGACAAGAAGAAGAAGTGGTGCTGGGCTTTAGCAATTATTTCTTGCACAGAAATGAGAAGGGAGTCCCCAGCACCACTTCTCTTCATGTCTTGTCAATTTTTTCTTCCACTTTCATCTTGGGAAATGGTTGAATATACTTTCTCTTTTCTATTTTACTCCTCTTCATCCCCTCTCGAGATCCTTTTTCTCATTTTCCCTCTAACACCAGAAGATAATTAATGTGACAAGGTGGCAGCTGACAGGTTTTTGTATGCACAAAAGTTTCCTTTGTGTCACTTCTTGCACTACCAATTAAAGTCCTTCTTTAACCTCATTTTTTTTTTCATTATTTTTCAACTGTGGAAAAACACTATAAAAGTATTTAGTTTCATATCCTTCTGTTGCAATCTTTAATCTGCATTTCTTCCATTATCTCTTCTTTTTTATTGCTTCTTTTTATCTTTGTTTTTATGCTTTGACTTTGTCCTTCTATTGTGTCTTAATACCATAAGCATGTAAATAAAAAATTATTCCTTGATTTATGGTTCAGGGAATGGCCTTGACTTGACATTGCTGCATTTAATTTGAATGTCAAAATCGAACCACAATGACCATCAAATAGTAAATCGAGATTAGAATTTTTAACCCTTAAATAAATTCATATCTCCTCCATCTCAATAAATTTTATGTGATTGTGAGTGGGTGTGATTAATATCTGACATTATTTTTTTTTTTTAAATTTTCTTTTCATGTTTATTAGATGATTGTAGTAATTGCAGCAATTTCTAGCTTCTTATCCTTTCAATTGTGGGATGATGTAAATTGCTTCCTTTTATACAATGACTGTATGTGTGTATGTGTAATGGGTATGAAATTAGCTAATAAAATAATAATTTGCATGTTAAATTGATGAAAAGAATTTTTTTTTTAACTTCAACTCAAAGTGAGTGAAACTACACAACAATAGCAAGTAGAAGTGTGTTGAAATTGAAAAAGTGAGATTTGTGAAGGAGATTTGAGAAGTTTTCAATTTGGAATGTTGGGGTTTATTGTTTGTTTGTGGATTGGTTGGGGCCGGTCTGTTTTGCTGAATGGTTCTTTCTATTGACTTTTGCTCCAAAAGGATGTCGACTCACTATTGGCTGAAATTTTTTTTTGTTTTTTTTTTTTTCAAAACAAAGTGGAAAAATAAACTTCTCTTTACTACAAAGTCATACTGCAAATTGTAAATAATTTTAACAAATGTATAAAAAAAAATTGTGTACACAGATGGTTATGTACTTAAGTTAGAATGAGGTCATTGCATCTTAAATCATTTTACAATGAGTTACTTCAAGTGGAAATTCACTGCAAATGAAAATATTTTAGCAAATTAATGAGTTGAATAAATTATAAGTTTGTTATTATTTGTTTACAACTATCCATTAAAGAAATTCGTAGCTGAATTATTGCAAATGACATGAATAAATCAAAATTATTTGCATTTTACCGTTGATGAGGCAATTTGGTACGAAACAACATAATTTAATGATGAGTTATATTTTAAGTATTTTTGAGATATAAAATAGGGCAATAAATGCTCATTTATAGAAGCAACAGCAATAAGAGCTAAAATACAAGTGCTAAAATGTGTATTATACGTTATTACTACCACTATTTATAGACTTAGCAACCATTTGAACTTTTATTTCGTGGCAAAAGTCGTAACTCGGGTTTTTTGATGCGACGATTGTGACTTTAAAAAAAATCCATCGAGTGTGTTGGATAAAATTCGTTTATGGGTGAATTTCGTGTTAAATAATTCGACCGTTGATAATTAATGGCTCTAACACGACCAATCGACAACTTCCTTCGGCCGAAGCGTTTGATTTCTAAAGAAAAGGAAATAACAAAAGATTTTCACTCGTGACCAACTCATTCTTTTCTCTTCACCATTTGTTGGAATCCTTTCTTTGTACCGGTACAACGGGGGTTTGTGTAATTGGGTGGCACGAACATGGACCAGAAGTTGTCATTTGCACGGAACCGAGTAAATGCATTTGCCCGTGTGGTTTTCAACCCTTTTCATTTTCTTTTCCTGCGGTGTGTGATTTGTGTTTTTAATTGGCACTTGTGTCTCCGGGGTTGTCTACTAATCGAATTAAGTCTCGAACCCACAAATTCCAATGGCATTGCTCGCATCGGGGACCCATGAAAACATCAACTCGGATCTCATTAATTAACATCTGCGAATAAAATAACAAAAAATTTTATTTTCTTGAATTTTTTTTAAAGGGGGATTTTAAGCAGACAAAATGTCTGAATTTTGTGAATATTGACATAATTCTTTGACTATTTTTTTTCTTCTTTTGGTTCGAGGGTGTCTTTCAAGTGTCGAATCTTTTGTGTCAATAGACATTTCTTCTTGTCTCTTCAATGTTCAATCAGGCGAATCTTTTTTTTTTTTTTTTACAACCGATGTTCAATAAGATGACGCCAGTTCCCTCGTCGACCACTACTGTCTGCTCAACCCTACAGTTTCGATTGATGCTTGTTTCTCACTCGCAGATTCTTCCTCTTTTAACAGTCCAGCTCGTATTTTGTTTGTAATGAGAGACTTTTTTGTTTTTATTGTCTAATTACAGCTAATTTTATTGGGGTTACTTATAAATAGTGAGTTTTTATTTGCCAATTGACTCCGATGTGAATTCGATGCCGAATTTGAAGTTAAACGGGATCGACTGCAATGATTTGAATGTCGATCGTTTGTGTAACCACCATTTCTCGAGTGTTTGACCTCGTGCCAAGCGAGTTGCCTTTCAGTAAACTGCGGTCATAGTTGATTGAAATATCATTTTTGAGCAAACTGTTAAATCTAGTTGTGAGTGAAATGCGTAAAATCATCTAAACGGCCAGAAAACAACGACTAAATAAAGCGCACTTGTCGATAGATTAACCAACTATTGCAAATCCAATTTCATCTCGAATTGTAGAAAATATAAACTCGACATCGACTTTTCGGTCAATAGCGCACTTGATTTCTTCTCTAACATCACCGTTTTATCACACTTGTTTTCTCATTCTTTATTGAATTCCATCACCATGACTACAATCGATGCCATAAGCCCACTTGACCCCTCTTTACCACTCCATTATGCAATCTATTGCTTTTCCCATGCAGCCATCACTCGGGTATCCTTCCTCCATAATACAACGCGGCTCTTTCAACAATGCAAAAAACCACCCTTTTAATATTTCACGAATTCCTTGTAATCGTCGTTGATCGATACACCGGATCAATGAAACACTTCTTTTCCTAAACCTCGCCACACGGGGTCTCTGGAGCGAGTGGATGTTCTTTGTCCATCTTTCCTTCGCTCTTGGGAATTGTTCTTCAACTTGGAATGGTCAGTTGGGGAACCTTTCATCTTGTGGTATCTGGGGATCCAGGGTGTGCGCAAACTTTGCCGTTCTTCAAACAACGAAAAATGCCTCCAGAGATCCTTCTTCGCTCCATTTCGTTTTGATGTTGGATTTGAGAAATTGAATTCAATCGGTATCGTTGATCGGGGCTTTAGTCTTGTAAGGAGTTGTCCGCTAGTACTTAGTCGGTTTTAATCGTGTTCTTTTAAGCCCGGTCCAGGGGTGCACCGTATACGGTCTTGGCAGCTGCTGGCGACGTTAAGCTTTATTTCCTTTTAACAATCGACTCGTGCAAGATCGATGCAAGGTCCGACGTTATTATGCACGTTGCATCGTGACAAGAAGCGAGAGACGCTTGCAATAAGAAATCGGAGTCGGCCTTCCGCCATTTAGGAGCGTTGCAGTCGGAATTACTCGGCGATGGCTGCGAAGGAAATTGATACTTAGAGAGATCCTAGAAGCCGTTGCACGTTGCACTGGCCAATCTCCTTGCGGGGTCGGTTGCTTCGCTCGTCGTTGTAATTTTCCAGCATCTTTGGTGGATCGGCTACCGACTGCTTTATTATTTCTTTCTCATTAAACTGCGACTGGTAGTGAGAAGAAAAATTAGACGGTGCTGTTGCGGTTTCGAGTGACCGGGCAATTACCTGCACGAGTTTTTTCTTTCATGATTGACTGGTTTCTGGTGCAAAGGGCTCCATCTGTTCCTCCATAATTGGTTACTGGACTGTTAAGACTCGAAGAAAGTAAGCATCATCTTTATATTAGGAGTTTGAAAGTCGTTCACCTCTTGAATCGAACTTTTTTTTCTTTTCTCCATTGTCCTAATTGCTTAAAAATCATTATTTTTTAAGTGGTAGTTTCGCTTTCAAGAATTCGGTGGCTTTTTAATATCGAAGAAATGTTTAACAAGTTGTAACTTTGTTGGCCAACAAGTTCTTTTATTGTTTTAATTTGTACGTTTAATGATTGGTTAGTTCCGAATCGAGGATACGGCGAACGATGGGTTACTTAATGCCGCCAGAAGCTACTATGGCCATACGTGACATGTCAAAGACCAAAAGCAATTCACGCGCAACGAAGACTGCAATGGGAACCAGTTAACGGGTGAAACGGCGTATACGTTTTCTCGGTGTGGTAGTTATTCTGGTGGGAAGTTGAGGGGTATCCTGAAATAGCCATAATGTCGGCAAGAAGTATTACGGTCGATTTAATTTAATAAATCGAATGTTTACATTATGCCAACTACTTTATCCCAAAATCAGAATTCCATATTCGATGACAAACAACTATATTTGAAACGGATGCCGACACCATTTTGAAAGATCGAGTATTTGGATAAGATCGAAAAACTCGATCGACCATCGATCCGAGACACTATAAATCACGATTCTCAAATACCGCGGGCACTAAAGGCATATTTCACGCTCTTAAAAGTCACTGTGAAAGACATATTTTTACCAATTTACAACACCAACATCACTCGTTATGTGGACTCGACATTAACCGAAGATAAATCAAAATGATGGATGACATCAAATTATGATTAGTGTTTAATAAAACCTTTGGATTTACTATTTTCAATTCAATGGAAATTGCATTTGACTACTTCGTCTATTATTTAAAAAGTAAATAACAGTAATTAAACCAACTCAAAATTGAATGATGGGCAGTTATCGACAGCTCGACTCTTCAATTTATGAATAATTTATCAATACTTTTGCCCAAAAGGAAACAAAAATACGGGACAATTTATTAATTATACGATCAATTCGCAGTTAAAAAAAATATAAAAACATCCGGAAAAATAAAAAGAAAATTATTTATTAACGAACCACTCAACGATCTGCTTTGCGGCTATGGGTCAACATTAAAATTTCATCATAAAATTATTATTTTATTAAATTTACTATAAACGATTAAAATCGATGAATGGTTGGGTCATGTATAAAAATTTGTCGTTATTAACACCATTTCTCGTCTTGGATGTAAATGAAGTTTAGCATCTCTCGAGGTCCGACGATCAAACCTAATTGTCGGGATTTGTCCTTTCCCCATCCGATAATTGGATGGAGCCACTCCCTCGAGAACCCAATTGTAATTCGAGCAACGTCTTCCATACTATTTTTTTTAAAGGTGGCTGCCATCTTTAACTCTGTGCGTCCATCAGAAAACTTTAGCCAACAGGATGCGAGTTTTACCACTGGACAATTGAATTGACCCATCTTCATCAGAGGTCGAGATTTCTCTTTCTATTTCTTTTGATATTTTTTTCCTCCTAAGATGGCGGCTGGCGCGGGATTGCCACTTCCGTTCTGCTGGTGGGGGGCGAGTTGGCGAGTCAATCAAAAGGCTCTGACCTCGAGATAAAATGCAAATGGGGACGGTTGGGCTCTGTCAATCTCGGGGAAGAAATCGATAGCGACATGCGGAAATTAAATGCGCCTTTTGACCTTTTTGACGCGATGCTATTGAAATATGTCCATTGACCTTATTTTAATATTAATAAAAATTTTGGGAAAAAATGGTTGAGAGCGAAAAGAGGATTTTTTTTTTGATTAAAATAAAAATTGATGAAGCAAAAGTGGAATTTATCTTCATTACACTAAAAATGGAATGTTGAAGCAGTTAATTCTGATGAATTGCATTTACTCGACACCTTTTCCCCGCCCCCCTTACTCCCCCCTTCCTTTCGAAATCCTCTTTTTATCTTATTTGATAAAGAGAATCTACGGAATTTTTCCTCTCATTTACATTTGATGAAGATATTCTCGCATCCATCAATCGACTTTGGTCACATTCCACAAATTTTTTATTTCTTTTTAAAAATGGAGAATAAAAAAAACAATTTTGCTATTGTTTGTCAAATATGTGAAAAAATAAATATTTGAATTTAGTCTTTAAATTTTGTATTTATTTTTTTGAGATGCGATTAATGAATAATTATTAAACCAGTTGGTGTTAAGTGAATCGTATGACTTTAAAGGGAATTTTATAAATGACTCGAGGCCTCGTATATAGGCAACGATGCTTCATTACCAGCTCCTAAGTACTCAAATAGTGAGTTACCGAGGTCAAACAGTCCACTGAAACCAATTAACTTACAACACAGTTAAAAGGTAAAGGTGATGTGTAACAAAAACTTATTTTTTTCCATCTCTTTTCACTCGATATTTTCTTTAAAGATGATTTTTGTTGAATAAAACAATTTTTTTTTTGAAAAGAGAAAAATGAAGAATCGTTTTGTTTCGTTTCTTTTGTTTCAGTCGATTGAATTGAAAAGAGTAATAAAAAAATAAAGCAAAATAAAATAAGGAATAAAAAATGAATGGGGAAAAAGTTGCATGGAATTGCAAAAGTTCTCTCAACCACAAAATGATGGAGGAATCGAGTCCGGTTAAGAAAAAGCTTATAAAACTCATTTTTTCCAACATCGTTAAGCGATGTGATTAGAATATCGAGTTTTATAGAGTAGAAAATATAATTTATGTAAAGGGCAAAATATTATAAATCGATATTTGCTTTTTTTTGGCACAATCATTCAATTTTCTTTTTTTTTTCTTGTATGGGTGATTTATTATCGCTCTTTTAATTATGTATTTTATTCAAATTGATTTTCTTGTTTAAAAAATTACTTTAAAGGAATTTGAGTTTAATTAATTTTTTAGTATTTTTAAAGTAATTACAAATTCATTCTCATAATTAATATTCTAATCTTGGAAAATTCTTTATTTGTTTACCTGCAAAAACGTGGATTTAATACTTAATAAAAAAAATTTAAATTAAATGAAATTTAAATGAAATTCATAACAATTGCAGAAAATCCTTTTCGTCGCTTCTTTAAAGTCTATTTATCGAAAACTTTAATGCCTAACGAGAAATGAGTGCAAATCCTTGAAAAGCAGTCTCGAAACGCATTGATTGATTCGCTGATTCCATTTATCCACTTTCTTCTCCCATTCACCATCCCTTTCCTTTTCATGAATAATGAAAAAAGAGAGAAAGAAAAAAAAAATCTTTCCCTGTACCACGCGAAAGTTGGTTGTCGAACAGAGTCTTGATGGAAGAATATATTTCCGCGGGTCGTTTTCTCAGTGTAAATGGCTGCTGGTGTTGGGGTGTGGCAGATTCGAAGGTGTTGGGAGGAACCCCGTCATTGGCAGTCGCAGGAGCGGTTCTGTATGTGCCGTTAGCAAAGCGTTATTACCCTCTTTTACTATTCGTTTCCATTTGAGTTTGAATGCGCCCGACTTGTTTTGATTCGCTCTTTAGCTAAATCATTTTCCTTCCTCTCGATCGACTCCAGTTTCATTTGCATGGCAAATTAAAATCACCTTCGACACTTTTTATATGCTGAAAGAAGCCAGTTCCGCGAACGATTCGTTCGGTGCACGCATGAGGGGAACTGCGAGGGGCGCTAAATTAATTTGATGGGGTTTAACGGGTAAAAAAGACTTGTTTCGATGCGTGAATTTCTAATGCGAATTCTGATCGACTCAACTTTGCATTTTTTTTCTTCTCGTTTTCTATTAACTCCGCAAAGTTCAGTTATAGCTAAAATCTATTTGAAATATCTGGCTCGGATTACTCGAAAACAATGCTATTGGAATTTGTCTTTAAGATGTACTATTGGCAATGGAATGAGCAGATCAACTTGAAGAGAAGACTAAAGTTTAGAAATAAATATTATCTTTATTGACAATTGCAGTGACAAGAGAGGGTATAATCTTGTTCTTTCTCTTCTACTATCTTACATTGTTCTTGATCCTAGTCTCTAAACAAGTTATGGTACCTTCCTAAACTCCTCGGCTTTTGTAGTCTCTTCACTCGCGGTTGTCGCAGTTATCAGCTACTGCGAAAACATGAAAAGGCTGCGACTTTTACCGGACTGATTATCGACGGCTTCAAACCACGGATACCGAAGGCAAACCGCAAGTTAAACCGATTAATGTCATCGTCTATTCATCCGCACTCGTTTATGATTAAACGTGCTATGAGAAAACCAGTTTGGATAATGTGTGTGTTGCGGTATTGGTGTACGATAACGAATCGTAACTCGCTTCCTCGTGTGGAATTGGCGATTTAAATGTATTAAATCAATTTACACCATTGTCAGTTAGCACTAACTAGAGTTTAGCTAATGTTACCGGTTTGGGTACCGCGCTTACCTAAACGAGTAACAATTTTTATTTACGAGACATGGTCGTACGTCGGTATCGAGCATTGTCGATCGAATGAAAAAGATGCTCGAGTTATGCGTGCTTATTCCCGACGACGGGAATATGCTTTCGAATGAAATACGCAGAGCGTCACCGACACCGACTGAATTATGGGTGCAAATATTGATTGGATCCGAGCGAGATTGTGCAGCCTCTGGTGAAAGTCGTCAAGGTGTAAAAGAAAAAGTAAAAGAAGAGAAGAGAAAAAAAAAGTCATGTAAAAAAGACACGTGTCAGCGGCTTCCGGCGATCCCACGGGACGCTGGGAAATTTCTCGGGGTTTTGACTCGAGCGAAGTTTCTGGAAAATATTGGAAAATTTGCAGCGATGCTGGAACCTGGAAAATGTGGCGTGGCCATTAGAAGGGCATGTTAGTGGTAAACACGAATTGCTCCAGCTCCCCTGTAGTTCGACTACCCTGCTGAGTTGAGGAATGCGTGGGCGGAGTGAGGCCGTGCATCCACTGGTGAAATATGGCCGACTTCAACCCCCTACCTCTTTCGGGCAATAACCGACCGCGTTGGCTCGACTCTACTTTTGGCTACCCACTTTGGTCACTGCGAGATGTCTATGTTTTATTCACAGTGGGGTTCTCCTTCTGCAAAAGGTGATTTAAACCGCATGGTTTTGGAGCATTGCAAAGTTTTGTGCTTTATGTGGTGTGAGCAAAATGTGGGGGATGGGAATTTCGTCGATCTAAATTTCTCGACCCGGATTATACCCTTCGCTGCGGAACTGGATTTATGGACTCTCGGTAGATAAAGAACCATTTTTGTTTTATTGTTATTTCCTCCAGTGAGCGTAACTGCTCGAAATTCACCCAGTTAACTAGAAACCGTAGTTGACCGGTACTTTAAGAAATAAAACATTGCAACTCTAACTTAAAGAATTGAAACCAAATTAGCAAAAAAATTAAAAATAACTTTACAAACAAACAAAACTTGTATTTTCAAAGCAGATCTGTCTATTGTGGTTGCGCACTGTATTCGAGTGTGTACTGTAAGTGCCACCTATGAAACTTATGACAAATTGATAAGTCTTGACGCGACTCGTAATTAAATTCTGTCGGAGATCCGAAATCTGTGAGTTTATAAGATAAGTCGCACAGGCGCTAACGTTAATATCTACTTGTCAACCGGGAGAAAGTCAATATTGCGGAGCATTAATAATCTTCAGGCAAAAGCAGCAATTTCAATAGGAATTGCTTCTCGACCTATTTCGTATTGACCGGTGTCCTCCAGGATTGCCAAACCCAGTTAAAATGTCGCTGACTAATGTCCACTTCCATAAAGAGATTGTGCTGGGCTTTGACCAAATCAAAGATGCGTTTTCCTTCCAAAATTGCTTATTATACAACAAAGAATATTGTATTCACCTCGTGCACTGGGAAAATCAACAATTGATGTTGACACCACGACATCTAGTGTTGAAAAGTAAAATTATTTTTACAAATTTATTATTTTACTGTCAAAAAAATGAAATAAAAATTTACAACCAACAATAATCGCCCTCTACCGACAAATGACCGCAACTTAACCTAATCTCACGACTAAGAAGTAAAAATTCCCATTAAAAAAAAAATAATCCCAAAAACCGGAAATAATTACAGATAATAACCCGTTGGTAATTAAAAACAAACACAATAAATAATTAACGTTCGGGCAACCACATTGAAACCGGAAGTGGCCTAATAACAACTCTCACCCCACCAGCCATTTTTTTTTTGTCATCATTTCCTTCGTCATCCATCTTGCCAGCTTTTCCCCGCATCCGATCAAGTGTGAAATGACTTTGATCCATTCCTGGATCTTTTTTTCCTTTTCTTTTTTCTTCACTTCTTTTGCTCGGTTGGTGATGACACGGATTTGATGTGCCCACGTTTTTAACCTCTTCCGGTTGCGTGGATACTAATTTGACAGCTGGGATTTTCACCTTCGGTTGTTGGTTAACCCTTTTTTATTTTCCCTTCAATCAAAATAATAAGAAGAAAAAAAACATTGTTATTAAAGCACGTAAATCCTTTGTGTACTGCTTTTAATTAAATGTTTTTCGATCGAACGACGTCGAATAATTGTCAATTGTCTGCAAGAATCAATATTGAAAATGGTAATGTCATTATGCAAATGAGTTGCAGGCAAAGTGACGTGCAAAGTTTATTATGAGGACGATCCAACTTTGTTCATTACTGGCTACGAAGCGTGACAAGAATGTCATGGAATTTGGCCAACGGATGAGGAATGTCTTCATATTCGCATTCTTCTGGGGCCATAGGCCGCGTTCTCTTCGGGGCCTTTTTACTATAGGACAAAGCTAACAATTTTGACGAACATTCCTACGACTTTTCTCAATAGTTAGGACACCTTTTTTAATGGAGACGAAATATTAAAGATATGCGATTAGAGTTTATCGCATTTCGAGTTTTAAAGGTTTGGGATTAATGATGCACTTGGGGATCGAGTTAGAAACGAGCGAAAGACAAATGATGGTTTTCTTGTTTTATGGCTTTAGTTGTGTTTTTACGAGTTTGGAGATTTTTTTGTTTTTATTTTTTTCGGGGATTTATGTAATTTATCGTTATTTTTATCGGATATTTCGCTGCGATTGATAGTTTTAGGATTTTTTTTGTTTATTATTATTACTACGTTTATGTGCGTGGAATATTTCGAGAAATTGAATATACGATGTTACTATGCTCGATTTTTTTCTTGGTCGTTGTCGTCGAGAGAAGCTTAGATGGCTGCGAACGTGATTTAGAGACGTTAATTACCGAAATCCGATTTCGGAGCTGCGATAAGTGGATGAAATAACGATTTTTTTCTAAATTCAAAATTTAAACTTACTTGAAAAATTCAAATTTGCATTAAACAAGCTTAGAAAGCACGCAGTATCATCAATACCAAACATCCTCGCGAGAAAAGAATTAATAGACGGTGGCCCCAATAGGGAATTTTTCTCATTACTTTTTGTAAACACATTTTCTGGCAATGGCAAGCTATTCCAAGCTGCACGAAATCGCTCTTTGCAGTAATAACAACAACTGTAAAAAGTCAAACATTGTTGCAATTTATAAAAATCAACAAAACCGCACAATTTATAACCCCCATTAATCAATTCATTAACTTAACGCATCTTTTCCACTCTCATCGATCGCGAGATTAATTAATTAATAATTGTCGCCAAACAAATGCCGAATGGACAATCGGTCTTTTGTACCATCGCAATCCATAATTGCTAATGCGACATTTGTTTACAGATACTGTGCGATTGTTTAATGGAATGTTTGACATAGCTAACGACTATTATCGATCCATTAAATCCTTGTAATTAAGGCTAGAAACATTTTGCTTCAATGTTACACCACGAGGTTTTTTGAACTGAAAAATCCGTGATTTGTGTCTTAAAAACGACATTTCGCGCGTCTTCAACAACCGGAACGAATGGTCGTAAGAAAAATCCGCAATAAAAGTATTATTTATTGGCCATTTATAAATATTAATCTTTTCTTCTCGAATATACGTCACCTTTAATTTTATTTTCGATCAACAATAACACCGTGTAACGATGAATTAGATTAAATATGATTAGTTTAATGCAACTTTAACCGAAGAAAGAGAAATTATATTTTCAAGAGTTTGTCGTGCGCGACCATCGATCATTTGTATCCATTTCTCATTGAAATTCAGCTTTTGTACTACCTCCTTTACTCACAAACTTCACCTTTTGCTTGACCACTCTTTTCTTTCATCCTTTTTATCTTTTTTTTTCTATTTTAACACAAAAATGGTTATGGCCACCTGTGTCTTTTTTGAGTAACGATAAAAGCTTTTTTTGTGCGAAAAGTTTGAGGAGTAAAAAGGTTTGTTAATTAAGTTAATTAATTGTTGTAATAAAGGAATTAATTGGATAAGCAACTGTTGATTAAATTTTATTACATTTTTCGAGCGAAAGGTGCATTTGGCAATTGACATTAGCTTTAATTGGCAGCTATTGTTGCCGCATGATGATAACAGTGGCATTTAATCAAGCCGAACAAGTGGTGGGAAAGCTGCGGTTTGGCCAGTTTTCGCAACTTGGCTGCGGTTCCCTAACAAAGTTGGTCTTGTTTTAATCTCGTTAACTTTACTAAAGCGTACTAAGTCTAGGAAAAATATGAAATTTTGGAATATTTCAATTTTCTCCTAAGTTTGTGTAGCGGAAAAACAATCTCCGATAATGGAAGTCGTCGACAAAATTAGGGATAAACTTGTACCGTTACACGTTAGGGATCCGAAAATTGCCACCTCGGCTTTTACCTAATAAAATAGTTTCCGTGTTCACCGCAGGGGATGCGATCAAAGAGAGAGAGAAAAGACTAGGCTGAATGTTGTTGCATTGCAAAGGCAGCAGGTACGGCTCTTACCCGACGCAAGAGTTATGGTCGACGGAGTAATAGAAAAGTTCACCGAGCATATACTTCTGCGGAATAAAAGCTTTGGGTTTATTATGGCTCCGTTATTACTCGGTCGCTAATGTAATGTCGGGGGGTTAAGGACTGGGGTTTTCGCAACGTCGCAATATTACACGACGGGATAATTCGAGTTTGTCAAATTACGTATACAATCTTAAATTCGAGTGTCGTACGGTCTTTCGATGGATAATCCATCGGCGGAACTGTTTTTAGGAACGTTTGATGGGAATTTACGGTGAGAAGAGCATAAGCGGCTTATTCTTGCAAGTGAAATTGATCACTTTGCTTCAATGGCTTGATTAGTTTGTTTAATTAGAAATTCTAACTCGGGATTAAACTCCATAAACCCCATCTTAACTCACCCTTTTTCTAATTGCTTTTTCTATTGACTTTTTGGGGCCGTCCCGATTTGATTTCAACTCTTCTTCGTATAAAATCGGTTTGAAAAGAGTGAAAAAAAATATTTTTTGTCAACTCTTTTTCAATTTTCAATTCCCCTCACTCCCTTTGATGCAGTTTTTCTCGAGCAAACATGAGATAGGAATATATATATAGAGGGAAATCCACAGCTTGGTGCCCGCCATATTGATTCGAGTGACAAATATAGGAAAAGACATCCCCTCTTCACACATCGATTCAAAGCGCAAACTCTTATCGTTGACCACAGCTTCAAAAAGGAAGATGATGAATCTGAGAAAAATTTCACGCATTTTTATACGATCGAATAAAAATATTTTATAATTGAATTGTCGAAGGGAGAATTGAATTAAAAAAACATCAAAAATACATTTTGTGTTTTGGTTGAGTTTTAGTTTTATAATTGTAAAAAGTGTTTAACGTCGTGCCGCTGCTTCGAAACTTAACAACTAACCGTTGACTAAATTTAAAATTCAAATTGGCAACAGCTGGTGGAAGAATTGAGAACTTTTCAACCTCTAAGCAAATTTTAGCTCTAATAACGCACCCAACATTTTTTATGCATTGTTTTAACACTCAAAGTGCCACTTCTTAGCTGCCTCTTCTTCACTTCGACACCGGCGAACAAAAGATGAACAATCTGAAGACGAAAAGGAAACGGTCAACCTCGGTTCGGCAGATTATTATTTATCATCGACCGATTTAACGGCAGACATCGCCATTGTCCGATAAGCGGTTCGGGTCGAGAGACTGCGAAGTCATCCAACCGTTCGTCGGCCGTGAACTCTTCTAACGAACGATTCGGTCCAGTTGTCGAAATCTTTTCTTTGTCTTTAAAAAAAATTCGCCGAACGAAACAAACCGATGACTTGAGAAATACTTTGTCTTCAATTTGTTTGGTATTGCACATTGTTAGTAAGTAATATGGTCGGGTAAGAAAAGGTTTGTGGGTTATTTAGTTTTTGAGATATTTGAGAAATGCACATTTGGAATGACGATATGTTGGTAGTCGATTTTCGTGTTTTCCCCTTGCAAATCTAATTCTTTGACGTAATTCAATAATGCACAAGTGTTTGTGTGACGTAACGACGCCGAGCGAAGAAGCCGAATTGGCCGTGTTCCAACAGGTTAATGATTAAGTTCGGGCTTCTGCTTCGCAATTGACATTAAAATGAATATTTAAAAATGGCCTCTTATGCTTTTTATGGTGGGTTAAAAACTTGCATTTTTCCTCCTTCACTTTTCTTAAAACAACCTCTACACTTTAATGTCTTACGCTTCGTTTAATGTCGGATCGTTGTTAGGAGCTGCAAAGAGCTCCGGTTTAGTTTTCGTCAGCTGACGAATTAGCATTGTTTACTTCGTTTTCTTTCGACATTCGGTCAAATCTAGCACACCCTTGGATTTGTAAATCCCAAATCAAACAAATATTAGCATTGCAAATCACAATTTCAGCCAAATCCAAACGATTCTATGGAAATCCACACGTCGGATTTGTGAAATTGTAAATCACCTACGCTCAAAAACCGATTATTGGCCCCCTCGACTGTCGTTGATCACCTTTTAGCAACCACGGCGCACTCTCCCGATGATTTTTATAGTTAATTTTTTTTATTTGAAAAAAAAATTTTTAATGAAAATTTTAATTTTAAAAAATATTTTTTATTTATTTTTATTGTAGGTAAGCCTTTGTTGGCCTGAGAATTTAGATTTGAAGCCTATTCGCGCAGCCACGAATACTATGAAGGTAATTACAATTTACCTTTTTATAATTAAATTAACCATAATTTCAACTACTAAAAACAAACAAAACTTCACTTTTCATTTTCAAAAAAAACATTAAAAATAAGAAAAAAAAATAATTTCATCTTAAATAATCTAAAACCGTGAATCACTTTCGGCTGTTGACTCCTATTCTTTTTCTCATACTTCGTCGACGATGGGCATCGACAAATAACGCAATTATCTTTTTAAAAAATTTATTATAAACTTTAGCTGCATTCAATTATCTGTTTTTCATGTTTATTTCTTGTTTTTTTTAAAAAAACAATTTTCAGTAGGTAAAAACGATTCTTAATGATAATTCTTTGTTTTTGATAAACAAGATAAATGAATAAAACAAATGACTGAATGTGACTTTCGTCTTTATCTCGTAAGATTAATGTGTTTTAAGGAATAAATCACCGATTCATAGTTAAGTTTAAGAAAAAAAAGATTTTATATTTTTATTATACTTAATTAAAGCCATTGGCATTACAAATGCCTGTTTTGATCGATTTGTTTTGCCTGGAAGATACGCCGTGCTATTTTTGTTATGCTTTATGCTTCGTAATCTTGGGTTTATGAATTTAATAGCGTTTTGTTGCGATTTTTTTTTAAATTTGTTTATTGTTTAAGTTTTTGATCATTTTCGGGTAAAATGGGATTTTTAAAAATGGTTTATTATCGATTTTTCATTTCGCTTTTGTATTATTAGTTTAATATCGACTTTTGACGAGGCGGCGACGACGGAGAAGCAACAAGTTAAAACACTTGTTGATCGTTTTTCTTGTTACATCTATTTTTGTCTATTACTTTGGTCTGGTTGGCTTTTTCCTGGCCGTGTTTGTCGATCGGTTTTTTTTTTTTTTTTTTTTTTTTTTAATTTATTTTTATTTATTATTTTTTATGATTTAAAAAAAAAATTTTATATTTTCTTTTAAAAGCGTATTTTGTGTCGTAAGTAGGAATTTTTACGATCTCGTGGAAAACGAGACGAGATAAAAAAAAAAAAATGGCGGGTTATTTTAACGAGTTTTGTCACCGAAGCGATAAAACTCGTTTTATTTCGTGTCGTTTCGTGGCGCTGTTGATGGGCTACTTTTCCCAGAATTCCTAGTTGTTACGGGTTACAACCCTTTCGCTTAAAACTTTTCTCGTATCTATAAAATCCCGATTTAACGACCGGTCGTCAACTACGTCATTTGGGGGGAAAGGAAGGTGTGGGTGATTAATTATATTTTTTTCGACACGAAACGATTAATCGATAAATTTTTTTTATGAAATCCAAAGCGCCTTAATCATCATTAGACTGTTAATCCCTTTTAAATCTTAATCCAATCACAACTAAACGATCGAGGAAATATTTAAGAAAAGTGAAAAACAAGACGATCGATTAGTCATGCCTGGACTAGCACCGTCCTGCAGCTAGAAAAAGTATTGGGGGTTGGGATGGATTTAGACGAAGAGAGTGGGGATTAAGCTTAAGGTGTAGTTGTACGTGTAGCCCGGGGCAGTCAACCTTGGCCAAAAGAGTCTCGTCTCGTCTCGCTTTCAAATCTCGTTCTCAACATTCTCAAACGTGATCTGGTCTTTGTCAAGACGGGGAAAGAAAACGTCGTATTTTTCACTCATTCCAAAATCTTTTATATTTTTTACCATTTTTTATATTTTTTATTTAATCTTTTAATCTCGACTTGCGGATTTTTATACTATCGAATTATGCATCCAAAAGTAAGTTTTTATTTTCATTTTTGCAACTTTTTATTGCGGTGCGCAGCGCTATGCTTTTTAGTGTTGTTCTGCGCATTTTGTGGTAAAAAACGTGTTTTGGATCGGACAATGGCCATTGTTAAGGTTAGGGTTAAGTTTTTTGAGTTTTTTTTTTATATTTAAATTTGTGTTTTTGGTTTTGTAATTTATGTTAATTAGTTTGGGATAAATTCCATATGGAAATTTAAAAAAAAAAATGGTGGTCTTGAACTTGTTTTTATGTTTCTCGTCCTTCACTTTCTCCTTTTCAAGGATGCGTTGGCGGTGAATTTCGTCCGACATTCCTAACCAAATACCCACCCGTCCGCCATTTTTAAAAAATATTTTTTCAGGTTTTTATGTCGCGACGCCATTTTCACGAATCTTCTTAACCCCCATTTGGGAGTTGTGGGAAAACATTTACATGTTTTAGTAGGGGTAATCGAAATAGGTCAACGGTTGGGTTTGAAAAGTGTGTCGAATTTGGGGAGGGGAGGGGGTGAAATCCCCTGGTGACGAAACTTGTAAATGAATTTTAACTATTGGCGACAATGACCTTATTATTAGTTACTCCCACAGTTCCTTGACAGTGAATTATTTATGTAAAACAATCCGGTTTTTCCTTTAAAAATATCGATATTTTACCAAAATCGATTTTTTTTTAATCGATTAAAAAGTTGATTTAAGAAGAAATAGGAAATATCGATATTTTAAATCGATTATTAAAAAAGTAAAAGAAGCGAAAGTTAAAATAAACGAAACTAAAAAATCGATAACGAATGACGTCATTCTACCCACAATTCAGTGGCGACGAAGCGAAACGATTTATGGATTAGTTTCGTCTAGTGCGTGTTGTTGCTCGTACTCTCCGGTCCCTTTCTCTTCACTCTTCTCTCCTTCTTTTCTCGTCCATATCTCATTGTGTTGATCTGACAGCTGCTCCACAACCAAATTATCCAATGGCCACACTCCGTCGTTCGTCCGTTTTAACTACGATTCGGCACCAGCTGGCGTCACTCCTCCCTTTCCTTCGCAACATTTCTTTCTTCTTTTAGATAAATCCACACTTTTTTTTTATAAAAACACATTTTACACTTTGAAAAAGGTGAGTGGAAATTATTTTCAAACCGGAAGTTACAATTTACGACTACATCCGGTCTCACGGTGTTTGGCTTTTTTTTTTTTTTTTTTTTTATTATTGGAAACAGGCGTCGTTAATCGATCATCGTGTCTGGTCAATGACTATAAACTTAATTGGCAGATGTTTGGTTGGTTTTAATTTCGAGATGATAATTAATAGTTATTGTTGGGTTATTAATTTTATTATAGTCAAATTATCAAAGAATTTTAAGGGTAAATTTAATATTTAAATAGGAATCAATTAAGTGATTGGGTATAGCGAAATTTTAAGGATTAAAATCGAGGGTTTTTCTTTTCGGGTTCATTCGAGCCTTTAATCCGAGTACGGACGAAGTAAATTGAATTTTCCACCGGTTCGCGGCTCGGATCCGATTTTTTTTTTTTTTTTTTTTAATTTTCTAATTGTTTAGTAATTTTAATTTGATTTTATCCGTGTGTTTTCGAGCGTTTTTATCGAATTTTTAAAAGAAAAGAAAAATTCGGTATCAAAGGGTTTTTTTTTTAATGGTCCAACGATCAAAGCTAAGAAAATTTTAAGTGAAATTAATTAAAATATTTTTTTTTTAAATTTTTTTATTATAGCGTGGCTCGGATGAACTTCTGTCTCAATCGAGTGCCGTGAGTAATGGTACAGCGATGAGTCCTCAACCAAATCACACGGATAACAACAACGATGCTAAAAAGGTGAGTTTTACCAAATGACGTCACGAGTGCATTTGCCTTTTACATTTTATTCGCATGACGAATCGAAATCTCAGTTAATTGGAAATAAAAAAAATTTTATTTTTCCGAATGTGATGCAAAACCTAGAATTATCTCGCGGAATTTCAATTTTAGTGATGAGATTTCCAACTTGTTTTAACTCCCATAGGATTAATATTGTTGTATACAACAGGTGTGTCGTATTTTAATTTGATGGGTTTTAAAAGCGGTTTTTTTAACCGAGGCATGGTTATCTAATTCATTAAGATTTTTTAACTACTGGGGGGTACTGTTAATCGAGTTTGTCATTAAACCCAAATTACTTTATCCGATTTTAAAGGGCAAAACGTGCTCGGTTCGGGGGTTTATCGAGTTTATTATTTTTATCGGAGTTGCGCGAATACGCATAAATAGGGTTTTACTAGTTTTGCACCGATGGCTTTGGCTTCTTATTGGTCATAAAGTTTCAATGAGAGATGCAATAATACCAACGGTTTTTTTATGGGGTTTTGCGAGGTAGATTCAAATAAATTTCTATTATTTTTTAAAATATTTTTATGATTTTTGTATAATCGGAGATAGAGTGAGGGTAGGTATGTGGCTCGATGTCGCCAGCAGCTACTGTGGTCATGCGCAACCGTAATTTTGTACGATAGACGTAGAATCGATTTGGGCGAAAGCACTAAACTGTATTTTATCGATCTCGTTTATTAATAACCTCGGACGCAGAATGTAAATCCCAGCTACCAAAGTTTGATTGACACCGGTCGAATTAATTTCTTCGACTCTGTGAACCCGACGAGCGCTAATTAAGCGCCCGTTTGTTTTTTCCCATCGCAACCCGACGAGGTTGATGAGGACTGGCACCGATGTTAGACTGCCATCGCTTTTTTTGCCGGCTTTCACGTAAGGAACAAGGAGTTTTCGAATGTAATAGACGTGATTAGCAGCGAATGTTGGTGGCGATTAATTGGTGTAGAAAGCGTCAGCTGCTTTCAACGGTTCTCAGAGGGATGAAAGCAAACACGAACCTTGTTTGTGTGTGCCTGTACAAAAGCAACGAATCCATTGATTTTTTTTTTCTTTTTATTTTTACAGGTGAAACTTGAAAAGAGTCAAAGTGGCAAATCTTCGCGAGTTATCCACATAAGGAACATTCCGAACGAAGTGACGGAAGCTGAAATCATACATTTAGGAGTCCCTTTTGGCCGAGTAACCAATGTGCTCGTACTCAAAGGGAAAAATCAGGTAAAATCTTTTTGCAAAAATCTTTGGTCGAGTGTCGCGTGACGACTTATCGAATATCACGGCGTGTGCCACTCAAGAGCCTGTAGGTTGCACCTTGCCTAATAGGATACGTTTTTTTTGCATCCTTTCGGGTGGTAAAAAGCGATGGACTTCGTTGCCCGCGTGAATAGAAACCCCATTCGTCGTCATCAATCAATGCCAGCCGTGGGATAATAATATTCTGGACGTTGTAGATTACCGATCCGAAACTTCCATTAGCGAGGCCCAGGTAGACGCGAAATATTGCCGACGATAAATCGTTACGCGACAACGTCGCTCCGAGTCTTCGTAAATCTTGGAACGAGATAATTTTGTTTTTTGTATCTGTCCGTGTGGCCATTGTTGCTGAAAATGTGTGTTTTTTTTATATTTTTATTAGGCATTTCTCGAAATGGGAGACGAGCCTTCGGCAAGTACAATGGTCAACTACTTCACAAACTGCCCGGCCCAATTGCGCGGTCGCAGCGTCTTCGTTCAGTTCTCGAATCATAAGGAACTCAAGACCGATTCTACGCACTCCAATGCAGTGAGTTTATTGCAGTTTGTTGGGTATTAGCAAATTGCTCTTTTCGTTGCGAAACGAACCAACTTTGGCATCTGGTGTTTGCTCATCGATTGCCAGATGATGGAAATTAAATTTTTTTTTTTTTTTTTTTTATTAAATTATTTAGTATTTGGGATTAGTTAATTGTTTGTGTTTAATCAGTTAGTTGATCCGAATTTAGTTTGGCAAGATAAAATTTTGAAATATAAAATTTTAAGTTTGCATTTCAGCACGCATCAGCCCAAGCCGCGCTCCAAGCCGCACAAACGATGATTCCTTCAACGGAAACACAGGGTGGCCCCAACACAGTTCTCAGGGTCATAGTCGAACACATGGTCTATCCTGTCACACTCGATATCTTACATCAGGTAAATTTCATTCGTTTCTATAATTGGGGTGCGAACAAAGCGGGTTTAAAGAGGGGGATAAATTGATATCGAACGATAACGTAAAATACAAAACGGGCAAACCGCAAACCTCGCATTCCCGCAATTCCTCGCGGGGATCGTGAAGTCGTTAGAAAATCATTTTTAATTGTCCATTTTTTTACTACCAAACACCGACACCGGAGGGCGAGTCGATCTTCAAATACTGCTTAAAGTGTCTTCCGAAGGAATTTTGCTCTCGATGCTGTTGCGTCGGGAGTATTAATCCAAGGTCGTTGGAAGGTCGTGCGTGCCGTGGTTAAAGTCGGGGTAAACCAGTCGGCTGGTTATGTAACCGAAGATTTTTTTTTTCTTCTTCGTTTTCGCTCTTTAAGCTTCGTCGACGCAAAGGACTGCAATTATATTCGTCGAAGCACATTGTGCAAATTGCTTATTTCCTCGTCCGGGTTCCTTCGTTGACGCAACGATTTGCATAATTGAACGACTATGAATAAGTATAACGAATGGAGTTGGTTTTTTTTGTCTGTTCAGCCATTTTTCTTCTTTTCATCGATCCTCCATCTGTTTCTTTTGGAGGCTGATGGATTGATAAAGGGCGAAGTGGTGCGAGTCGAACGAAAGAGATATCTTTGTGCCGGTTGTGGGAAAAGTGGTCAAAGGTCAGGTGGTTTGGTCGTTGAGGGAACCACATTTCATGCGGCGGCGAATTAATCTGGCTGACATTCAATTTTACCTGCTCATCTTCGGCCCGTCTACTCCATGATTCGCGGAGTCCCTCGAGTGCGATGGGGGTCCCCGTGCGGGTGTTTTTCTCGCGACTGGACACCATCCGCTGAGAAATGACTGGCTCTAAAGCTAACGTAGGTGAAAATAAGAGCTCGTCCAAGATGTTTTTTCTACAAACTTTGCTCGATCGAAACTCGTGTCGCACTGGAAATTCTTTGAAGAGGTTAGCAAATGGTCACTGGATCAATTTCTCGCTTGTCACCGACCGACAAATAATGGAAAACCGACTCGTATTGTCCGACAAATATATAAAATACACATCAAAATTTAATAAAATTTAATCCAAAAGTTTGAACGCTTCAATACCGTAGGCAAAACGTGCGAGTGAAATTAATTATGGACGAAAACGATTGAATATAAACCGTCGATTCGGATTTAGAAGCGAAAGCCGTCGAGGGATGTAAATTGCTGATATTTGAAGGTTGGCAAAAGGGAAGTGGTGACTTTAATGCGACGTAAAAACAGTGACAGCCCAAATTATTATGTGCCGCGGTCGCTTTTTCTTTTTTCGACCCTGTCTCTTCCTCTTCGCGCTCTGTTTTTATATCCGATCCGTGCTCTGAATGCGAATAAATTGCGCAAATCGAACCGTTTTCTTCTTTTACTGCACATTTTCACTTTCACTGATTTTTATTTCTTTTTTTTTAAATTTTTTTTTTCTTCGCTTTAGTTATATTGGGGAATTAAAATATTGTAAAATGAAGAAAATGTTATTTTTCCTAAGATCTAGAAATACATCGAATGGGTTCTTCTCGTTAATGGTCGAACGAGTCGGATTTTCTTCACTCGACCGAAAATGAAAACACATTGAAAGAGAAAGAAATAAAAAGAAGCGAAGGACATGTCACTTTTAACCCATAACTTGTTTACTCCTACTTGCTCTTTAACTTTCATTCCTTGTTTTCCTTCTTCCATCGTTTTTTTTTATTTCCCTCCAATTATCGTATTTCTGTTAGTATCGAGTCGATGAGGATCCTCGACCATCGAGTTCAAAGGATTAAAGCTGTTCGTTAACTCGAGTGTTGGCGATAAAAAATATTTATTTTTAACCTTTTTAAAATTCGAATCGTTACTGCCATCTGTGAATGGTGATTTGAAATGAAAAATTATTTTTAAAAAAAAATATTTTAAAATGATAGATAATTTGCTTTTTATGGGATGTTGCTACGTGTAAATTATTCATGCAATATTTTAGTTGCTTAAAGATGAATTTTAATTAGTGGCACCGTTGAGAGATGATCAATATTTGTGTTTTGAGTCGGAGTTTCGCACTTGCAGTCATTAACACAATGGCTGCTCTCATTAGTCCTAATTATACGATTATACCGTTGATGTTCTCTCTAAAATTCCCAACTCCTTTACCTTAATCTACTAAAACTCCCTTTTAAATGTATTTGTGCTAAAATTAGATAATCACCTACTCGCTTATGTAAATTGTGATTAAACTGTTTTAATATCACTTTAATACGAATTTATAATATATTTTTTAACCCTTTTTATAAAAAAAAATTTTTTTTTTTTTTGGACGATTCGACCAATGAAATGTTTGAAGGTTTTTGACAGAACCAATTTGCATGAGATGTCATCGGTTACATTGGGAATTGTCATCTTACAATTTTCATATGTCATTTTGCCAATATATTTTTTTTAAATTTTTAATTTCAATGTGAGTTTGCCATTTGATGTAAAGTTTTAAATCATTTGGGATTTTACAATGTTTTCTTTATTTAATTTTCTCATTTTTATAAATGAAAAAAAATTTTTTTTTTCTTTTATCTTTTGTTTGCTTTTACTTTTCTTGCCTTTGGCTTTTCCTCCTCCTAAAAGTCTCAGTGGGAAAGTGAGACTCAAAATGTACAACATCTGCATACAACACTTTT
>JAQFZU010000140.1:0-45546 GCA_034696185.1 Henia vesuviana | reverse complement strand
TTTTTTTAAATAAATAAAATTTTTATTTTCTATTCTCTTTTAGGTTTATTTTTAGATTTTTCGTTTTGTATTACCTGATATCCACTTTTTCTTTCTCAAAATAATTGCAATCAGTTTGATTTGGTAAATTAGTTTGACCTTGACGATTTAGAGTTCAGTGAACATACTACTGAATGTGCTATAATATAATAATAATAAAATAAATTATTAAATATTAAATTTAGTTTTTTTATTATTTACTTACAGATGATTTTTTTTAAGTGTGTTTTAGGTTTAGTGATTTACTGACTTCATTCTCATTGTTTACGCTCATTATTGTAATAATAAATTGTAAATAAAGAACGTGGAGTTGATTTTAGGTTACAATACGTAATAAATGAGGTAATTGATTAAAGTTTTAGAAAAAATAAAAATTTCTATATTTTAAATTTTGCGGTTCTCGATGTATCGGACCAATGTCCTGCGGAGAAGCAAATTGAATGACGCGAATGAGAAAAATAATATATCGATCGGGCGCTATTTTTAAGCTTATTAAGAATGTCTGATATTTTTAGATATTAAAACCGTGATTGATCCATATAATAATATCTAGTTAAATAATGAAATTACATAACATTTTTACTCATTTTATTATAGTCGAAATAAGATTATAATTTATATTTATGAATTTACACAATGTTATATTTACAACTATTTTTCTTATCTTTGTATAATACAAACAACGAGATTATTTAGATTGGATTTTTTAGTTTTTCTATGTATATATAAACAACTTATTGGATATATACAGTAGAATGTGTACTAGTCTTTTTCCATCTTTGGAATACTGCCGAAAAATTACACTTAAGTTGGCAACATCCTTTAGAATTCTTGGGTTTCTGCTTAGGAAGTATTGGCATTGTTTGTGGTAGACATTTGATCGAGACACAAGGTTTACAAAAACAACCACCGAAACATAATAAATTACAACCGAATTGTGTCGAAGGCATTTTCCCCCTTCTGAAAGTAATTTTAGTCTCGAGTTAAAGAGAAATTAAAAGACACGAGACGAAATTAAATTCTTACCTTTGCTTATTTCCTTGATGCACTCGTTAATGCTCTTTAAGTTACATGCAAATTGAAGTTTACAATTCCATCTCTTCTTGACTTGGAATGTGTTTGAAGTATGGAGAGTGACTGAGAACTTTGTTTTCCTATACATTTATTTTATAGTAGTTGCCTCAAGTTGTTTTCAAATCACGAATAAAACAATATTGTTGTGTACGATCCTGGACCATTTTATTCGCTCAAATTCTATTGGTCGCATTCCCAGACTTGGTTTAACACTCCCGAGTCATTCCTCGTTTATGAAAAATGACATTATGACGTCAGTTATTGGTCCCATCGTCACCAATTTGCCTGTGTTTACAAAAATCTAATTTTCCTAGAACTCGATGCATTCGCCTCCGTTAGTTTCCTAGGTGACAGCAGTTGCAGACAAAATTCATTGATGAGATGTTGTCATGGACGTGTAAAAATCAAAATACGCACAACTATCTATTAACAGAAATTTTTAGCAATATTTAAAAACACCAAAACAGGTTTATTTCGTAGATTTATTTCGCAATAAACTGTAAAATGTCATCAACAAAAACGTAATTAAAACTGCAAACATTTAATTTTGTGTTGCAATGTTAATAGCATTGTTTTATGTAAAATGAATTGTAAAATAAATATTAAAATTTAAAAATTACAATTTTTCCCATGCAGAAAATTACTGCCCGATGTTTATTTGATTTATATCGTTAATACAGTAATAAAAAACAAAACAAATACTTAAAACTCAACTAAAATCTCCAACTTTAATTTTAATGCCAACTTCAGGTGGTCTCGATTTATTTTGAGCAATGAATCTGTAAATTGAAGAATTAAATTAATACGTGGGGTTAAATATATAAATAATTTGAAAATAAAAAAAATTATTTAAATTTCTTTTTTTTTTTTTCAATGCTAAGTGCACCCACCATTAGACACAAACACTTACATTTCCTTTTGTTTATTTTCTTTTTCCGCTTCCAGCCTCTGTCTATTAATAATATCATCTTCACTACTAAAATCTTTATTAGTGTCTTGATTGATGTCCTGCGAATGTTAGAAGCGAATAGAAATAAACATTAATTATTTTAATACCTAATAAAATTCTATTTAAAAAAATTTATAAATTTTTTTTTTCAAAAATAAAAATTTTAAATTTTAGAAATTCTAAATTTAATGTTGACATTTTGATTAATTTTAAATTTAATTTTTGTTTGCATAAATTTTAGATCTCTCCAGTTGCTCAGTTATGTGCAATCACACGTAATGGTAAATTGAAAGAGATTTTATTTCGTCAGAATGACGTAAGTAAATTTAATGAATCCATTCTCTTATGTTGAGAAAATATTTTTATAAAGGAAAGAGAAGCCGTAAAATACAATTTACCTGAATTGCAATTCGTACTCCGTCTCTAATCAAAAACGGTTCAGTTCTTAAATCTACGTTTGATTTTGATTTATTCTTCCTTCTAAATCTTTTGTGATTTTTTTCAACCTTGAAAATTACAATTTAAATAATTATTATATGCGACAATAAGTCTTTAATTAAAAATCTCCATTTACTTGTCCGTGATTAGCTAATATTAACCAATTGAAATCATCCGGTAAATATTTAGCTAATCGCAAATTATTTTCAGTCAAAAACAATTGATTTGCAATAGAATGTCGCAAACAATTCAAACTTCCAGTGCGAGTATCCCACAGAACCTCTACGGGATCTGTGTATCTATTGGCATTTGCAATTTTTTCCACGACTTCGATCACAACCGTATCACTACTAACAATCAAAAAAATCATTTAAACCTAATTAAAATAACAAATATTTAATAATACGAACCTCAGATCTTCTTGGTGACCCAATATCTGCACACACAACTTTGTCTGATCAATCAATTTCAATTTTCTAACGATAAATGACATAAATAAATAAAAAAATTTTAAATTAAAAAATTCACTTTAAAATAGTCTGATGACCCCTCAGAATCTGTCCCGGTCTTCCATTTCTTAATAAACGCAATCTAACATGTTGAGGTTGGGAATACAACTCCAACTCCGTTAGTATTGGTAAAGTAAGAATTTGTTGCTTTAAATTCTCTAAAGTTGCTTCTGGAGATATTTCCACTTCACCCAAGTAGGCTGATAGCGATTCGTTACTGCATTTTTGGTCCTCATTTTGATGTTCTTAAATTAGAAACAAATATTAAATCTAACAAAATGTTAATTAAATTGTACTTACTGTAAAGCTTTTCCATTGCCCATTCCCAGTATTTTCCAGGTGTTTGTGTTTTTCCGAGAAGTGTTGGATGAAGTTCCACGTTGAAGGATAAGTATCCGTAAGGCACTAAATGGCCTTCTCGCACCAGTAGATGATCTCCGTGATTAATTCCGTACGATATTAATGTGCTATCTGTTTTACTAAGAATGGCGGCGGGATCACCGAAAGTATTAACTCGTTGCAAATACCATTCACCACCTAATTTAATACTGCCTTTAATAGTTTGGCTTTATCTTGTTAATTGGAAACTTACTTTTAACTCCGACCACTAATAAAATTAGTATTAAACAATCTTTGACTGTTTCACCAGAGTCAATAGTAATTTCTTTGGTTGTATCTCCACTTCCTAAATTAATGCTATACGATAGGACGATCTATAAATTGAAAAAAAATCGATAAAAACAAAACGCAAAAATTACTCGTTGAATTACTTCATTTTCAGATGGTGGTTGACCTTCTTCTAAAATTAATCCAGACGATAATATAAGTCCTAAATCTTCAACGGATTTATTTTCGTGTACTGTAAGTGCAATTTTTTTTTCAAGAGGTAATGTTTATCTACGAAATTCTGTTCTTACGCGGAATATTAAATTCGAAAATATTTTTATGCATTCTAAGTGTATATGCTTTTCCTCCGTTTAATGATAATTTAGAAATACTCAATGATTTTAGTTCGGACAAAAGCTAAGACAAAAAAATTAATTAAAATCGAATTTTGGTTAAAAAAAATTCTCACAGCGGTTTTCTCAATTTGTACATCTATGACTGGCCATGATTTTGACGATTCATTTAAAATCTGAAATAACAATATTTTTAAGAAATATTAAAATCTTAATTAAGTAAATCATTTTTCTACCTGACATCTATTTTCTATAGAAATGTTGACATTTTTATCACAATTCACTTTTGCTTGATAATTATGATTATTATTAATCTTTGGTTTAGTTTTAGTCATATCTAAATGCAGAGAGTATCCATCGCATATTTGCAATTCTTCTAGCGTATTATCTTCAGTCATTCCGTCCATAAGTTTAATTTCGTTACCTAGAATAATATTTCATAAATTAACACCAATTGTCAGTATTGTAATTAGGTTTAATTACCACAAAATATAGCAGCAACTTTCAATGTTTGATTCTTGAGTTGTAATTGTTTGCCAACAATTTGTAGAACTTTGTGCAAAACAAAATTTTTTGGAAATGTAAATTCGACTTCGTGCACAGTCCCGTCGGTTTTCTCTACAACCACCGATAATAAAATTGGCTCGCATTCTTCTCCTACAGTAATACTAACTCCATTTATATCTTTTCCATTCCAAACAAATACTCGAGACCCAGATATTAAATCACAATTCTGAATAATTGAATTTGTATTATCTATTTTAAATATAATTAAATTTAAAAAATTTTATAATTTAAAAATAGGTCGACCCATACCTTTGAGCAAATCGTCGTACAAATGTATACCGGAACGCAGTTCTTTACATTTGTGCATGAAAATTTGTTTTCCGCATAATTCCCCGTAATTCTGTATTCTCAATAAAAATGACATAAATTAAAAAAATTAAAAAATTAAAAATTAAAATTTAATTACGCTAATAATCTCGTCCCTCAAATCTTGAATAGTCAGACGTCTGTCAAATTTCATTTCAGCCACTGATAATTCACCATTTTTGGCAGTCAAAACACCTTTTTCAAATTGGTAATTTGCTCCAAAATGAATAAATAACATTATTTGATTCACACTTTTCTCATATTCCTCTCTATAAAATAAATTATGGTCAATAATTGTATAATAAATCAAATTTTAAAGAATTTTATACCTTTTTATAAGTAATTCTTCGTTCTCATTTTGCACCAATTCTAGTAAATGGTTTGGAATATCATCTCTAGATTTTTCTAGATGTAAAACAAAACATAATTAATGAAGCCAACATAAATCAATGATATAATATTACTTTTTATTAATTTTTGGAAAGTTTTTCGTCGATAAAAAAGCATGTAAGCACTGCCTCTCCCTCCATATTGTAATTCAATATCTTCGGTAGATACGGGCGCTGCACTTGCATCGTTAATGTCAAACCAATATTGTCTAAAAAGTCCAAAATAACGATTACTTCTATTAACATAGTCAAATACACATTAAATCTTTTACGTGGGTTTATCATCATCAATAATATTATTTTTCAGTTCCTCCAATGACAACTTTTGCAAATCATTACTTAAATTTATCTCAGATTGTTCCGAATCGTTTTCGTTCTTTTTTAATTTAACAATATTTGTTTTAACCGAAAATTCAAATTGGTCGTAATTACTTCGTATAAACTGAAACAAAAATGAAAATAAATGTCTACTTCGATTAAAGGCAAGAAGTATAATTATACCTTGTTCAATGATCCATATCGTTTTTTAAATTTTTTATTCCAACCTGAACATAATTCTTTATTAACTTCTTCCGATAACTCACCAATCGACATAGAATTAATGCCTTTCTTATTAAAAATATGCATTAATAAATCTAAGGGTTTGTAGTTTTGAATTATTTCCTTGCTATTTTCCAACGAATCATCTCTATTCAAAACTACACATTTTTTTTCCTAAAAAAAAAGATTTAAAATAATTTAAATTAATTTAAAAATGCAGAGAATAATTGTAATCTCACAGGTGGTGTCCAGTTGCCAATTTTTTCAATATCCTGAATTAAAACATTGTAATGTCCACAGTAAGAACTTCCACTGTGACTTACAACAGCAAATAATTCATATTCTGCTTCTTCTACTACCAATTCCTATAAAAAAGTGATCAATTAATTGACATTATTGGGAAATAAAATGAAAATAAAACTTACTTTCTCACAAAATGGATTCATGTTAATTTCCATAGCAAACTCAAAACGACCAGTTTCCTAAACACATAAAATGCTTTTCTAGACTATTAAGACAACATTCCAGTTACTTACTTTATATCTCTGTTTTTTAACAGTGTCATAACCGAGTCTCATTAATGACAGAACAAGAATTGGAGGTAAACTTCTAATCTTTGTTTCCTATTCATAAAATAATTTTATTATAAACAACTAAACTAAATAAATGTAAATGACTGACTTTAATGGCATCTACGTGACGATCACATTTGTTACATAAATACTGATTTATTCCTTCCATAATTTCGTGACCAACGAATGAACATGACAGGCTTTCAATTAAATTTGAATAACCTGTAACTGGCACATTAACATCGAGAAAAATAGCTGAATTTTCACTAATGTTCCCGCAAGATTTGCATTCGATCTGGAATAAACACGAATAAATACTAATAAATTTACATTTTAAAATTAATTGCATACTTTGTTAACTGTAGATCCACCGTAGAGATCTGAAATTAAAGTTGAGCAACTTGTGCCAGTGAGTGACGTATGGATGGCTTCAAAGAGGATTCTCATTAATTCTTGTGCGTCATGTTGTTGAAAAGCCTAGAAAATTTCCATATATAAATTAACTAATTAACTATTGACGCATGAAATAATGTAATTTGCACCTCCTTTTCAACCCAGCCAAAACTAGATGTCAGTGGTGTTGTTGACGTTGCTGAGACATCCAACCATAACATACGAGCAAATAAACGTTGTAACTCAACTAAAATAACTCGTATCTGAAAAATGCAATAAAAAATTCTAATTGAATTAAATTATAAAAAACTTTATTTTGCAAATGACCTTCGAATTTGACGTTTCATCACCTCTAAGACCCAATTCTTCGGGAGTTAATTTGAAAATTGCCTCTGCAAAATAAAAGACGCATTTTTAGATTAATCAAAAGCAAAATGCAAACACCGACTTTGCTCAATTTAATTTCGTAACAAACGCAATGTTAACATAAATAAACATGTACCTCTAAATTCAGGTGTAAAAAATAAAGTTTGAATTAAAGAATTTAAGTAACAAGTTGTTCCTTGGTTGTATAAGCCACAAATCATGTGTCCGGCTCGAGGTAAAGGTGCAGATTGTAAATCAATTGATGTACCGAAATTATCCGCAACTTCTACTCTCGATTCGTTTTTAGTCTCCTCATCAAATAACGTTCCAAACATGTCGGAAATAAGTTTATCATCTGATGCAATTAGGTAACATAAACATGGCACAACTCGTACCCTGTTTCCCACAAGCTGCGAATATCATCTTCATGATCTGAAGTATGCAAGTAGGGAGGGAGAGGTGGGGATAGTCTCATAGCCATGGTGCTGCCGTCTTCTAGCAACGGACTAAACTTAAAATTAGGATTTTGTAATGTTTTGTAAATAAACAACTGCTGATGTAACGGTCGATATATTTTATTTCTAATTTAACAACACCGGTGCAAAGTAAAATTCATCAAAAAATTGAACAAAAACAGTACAGCAAATATATAATAAATGATCGATATCAAAAAATGTTTATACCGGTAAAAGGGATATGCTAAACATCCAAAAACAAAATCGTGGGCAAAAAAAAATCAATAGAATTAAATCTTCGAAAAATATCTCATATTGTGATGATTGATATTGTTGTGAACCTGTCATGTGATATTGAACCAGTTTTGATTCGGGTTTATTATTTCATTAATAAATTGCAATTTTCCCTATTATCTGAATTAATAGAGGGCTTTTAATAAAGGAGTCGAGTCAGTTGCCACTGGTAATGCCCTTTCAGGATTAATTGGTAATTTTTCGGGCGTTCTCTTACACCACAATACTAATTCGTATAACACAAGCATTGTTGCCTACATAAAAAAAATTAAATTTCAATGAATTAAAAATATAATGATATAATTACAGGCATTAAAATTAGGCCAGCCAGACAAGAACTTGCTCCATCAAATGAATAGCTCGTAACCAGTACACCGCCCAATGATGGACCTACAAATTCACTGTAAATAAATCGTATTCATTAATTTTTATTTTTATTTTTTTTTAGCATTAATACCCTAAAGAAAAAGCTGCACTCCATAATCCTGAGACCATGCTGTAAGTGGAAATATCGTCCTCGAAACCAGAATCTCTAAATTCAAATTTCAGAATAAGTAACCTTAGCAATTAATAAAAGAAATAATAAATAATCACATTGCATTGTCTATCATCGATTCGAATGTTGGAATTTCACCCATGGGTGTTGCCATACCCAGTAAAATTAAAGCTATCATATTCAACCACAATTCGCTGTTAAAACAATTGAATTATAAGCTAACTAATCATTAGAAAGAATATTGTTTGCAGAGCTATCGTGATAGCCAAATGAGAATGCAGAAATCAGCCGAAATAATTAGGTAGAAAAAGCACGAAAAAGCGCTAACATTATTGGAATAACTGCGAACTGTTTTATGTACAAAGTCAATCAAACTCATTCATGTTTTTTCATGTTTCGCTTCTAATTGATTATTTCGTATTTGTGCCCAATCTTATCGCACTAATTTAAGCATCTTATCAAATGTCTAGGGTGTCGAATTTCAAAAGAAACTACTATTGACCTATCCGCACAAAATGCACATTAAAACAAGCCGAGAATGTGGGAAAAAAATCACCACAAATCATCCGCTATTAAAACAATAAATATATATAAATAAAATAGCCACTCAAGCCTTCTCCTAACTCCTGAAAATCACTAACTTATAATTTTCATTTATTAAAAAATCGTGGCATTTTGAAGTGAATAGGTCCTTAGTAACTCTTTATCAAAACCATGCATTTGACATTGACAAAACGTTTGTAACGGCACCAAAAAGCATGATTTGTGAAAAATCCTCACGATGCTCTGGCTGTTATCTTATTACTTCGGTAAAAATGGCAATAAAGGTGAAGGACCTATTAATAAAAGTGATATGCTTGAGAAGAGCATGCCTAATGTCATCATAATACTAGTATGAGCCTATAAAGAAGCATTTTTACATTTAGTAAAAACAATGACGTAGAAAAATTAATAATTTTGTATTACCCATCGATCAGCAACCCATCCAAATAAGGGGCAGCAAATACCGTAAGTCGCTGACAACATTAAGAAAACCAATCCAACATCGCTACTGCTCAGGTCAAACTAAACTAGAAAACTGTTAATTTTGATGCATTAAATTAACTAGTTTTATTACATTATCACTCAAATGAGGTTGTAAAAACGGATCTAAAAAAGACCATGCTGATGTTTGCATGATGGTCACGAATATCATTATAAGTACACTTGGTTGTTTGAGTAGAGAATACATTGATGAAGACTGAGTTGACGTATCTGCAACTGTAAAGTGAATAGAAAATTATAATTTTTATTATTTTTATTATTTTTATTAGAGCAATAAACTAATCGTACTTTGTTCAACAGGTAACAACCACATATTAACCGGAATCATAAAAAGCATAAAAGCACCTAAAGTGTAAAATGGGATACCGAATCCAAATGCCTAAAATACGAACAAAATCTATTGTAAAATTGCATAAAATCTCTAACAATCGTGATTATTCAAATTAAATACACTCACGGAATACAAAAGTCCACCCATAGCCGGTCCGAGAGTCATACCCAATCCAACAAATGTTTCCAAAAGACCCTGAAATATTATTAACGGATTTTAATTTTTTTTAAAATTGTAATTAAAACTAAAACTTACAAAAACAGCGCTAACATTGTCCGGAAATATTTGAGCAACTATTGTACAAGCAGCAGTGTTAAAAGCAGCCGCTCCAAATGCTTCCATTGCACGTACGACGAAACAAAAAACAGTGAACTCCAATCCACTCATAAAATCCAAAATGCTTTATTAAAAAAATTAATTTCAATAAATCAGTAATAAAAAGACAAATTTTAATCGCTTACCCAAAAAGTACAGTGCAACCAGCAGCCAGAAACAATCCAGAAAAAAATAGAAAATGTGAACCAAAATATGGTAACTGAAATAAATCACTAAATTAAAAACAAAAATCAACGTAAATAAGTTATTATTTATTACTGTACGGCCAAATAAGAGGGATGAAGCAAACATGACCAGAGCATAACTACTAAACACTAGACCAATTACTGCTTCGTCCATGCCTTTGGCAGTTGCCTATTAATCAAATTTAAAATATAAAACACTGAAAATGTATCAAATTAGCTATAACTTACTTCCATTGGAAAAAACGGAGCCATGATAGACATACACATTGAAGATGTAAAATCAACCAAACATAAACTCATTAGTGTTAAAATCTGTTTTCGGCTAAATTTTCTAAACCAAGCCCGATGGTCACTATTATCAATTTGATCATCTTTCTTTATGTGGACGATTGTCTGAATAGTTTCATCATCGTCAACACTTTGTTCTAAATATTGTATCGCTTCGTGTGACTTTTGCCTTTTTAATGTTTCTCCCACCGCAGCTCCAAGTGCTGATAATCTGGCAGTGTTTCTTGAAACAGAAGTCGGTAGATTTTTATAAGACCCATCGTTCTGTTTACATTTCGTGTATTTTGAAGAGGTGAGGCTTTGTGTCGATCCTTTTTGCGAGGATCGATTATTAGTGTTGGATACCGGCAAACGAAGTTGTTTGACGTAGCCATTCTGTGTTGAATCTGATGAGTTTTTTCTGAATAAAGTAGGTGAACAGGACTGAGTTAATTGTGTTTCATTACTAAAAGACTCATATAAATCAATGTGATTAGGATCAAATTCCATATCGATAAATGATTGTATTGTATTGTCCTGTTTTTGTATTGCTGCACAATTATTTGCTTGGAAAGTAACCGCAGACTGAGAATACTCATTTCACAATTTGATTATCAATTTTATCTGTAATGACAAAGCAAAAAATGGTAAAACAATACAGCAAGAAAAAATAGAAAAACAAAAAAAAATGAATAATTTGAATTAAAGTACTCGCAAAAAGACCGCTAAAAATATTTAAACGATGTAATCATAGCATACATCGACTCGACGATTTTTTCCAAATTCTAATCGAGCAAAAACTCACCACATTTGGGGATACACTTAAGTAAATATTGAACATTTACCATAAAACAAGCTTCTGATATAAGCATACCTTTCAGATAGTGAGTTGACTCGTGACGATTGACGCAATAGTCATGAGAAAAAGATGAATAATTAGGTGGCACCACAGCGCTGATATTGTCACTATCACTAACTAACCGTTTCCGCGGTTAGCGAACCGTCTTCAAAACCTTGAACAAATGCGTTAATGCATATCATATACAAAACTAGTTAATTTTTTTACCACGATTTATGAGAAATTTTTGAATAATAGAAAGGAAAAAGGAAAACCTTGGGTAGGTTTGCAGTTTCCAATGTGTATTTTGTTTGGAATAAATTTTTAAAATATTTTTATACACTCAATTTTTTGCTTCATAAATTAACTTACAATTTTTGGTAATTCCAACTGAATTAATTCCAATAAAAATTATTCTTTTCCATCTCTTATTAGAAAAGATTCCGGAAAAGTGAAAAAGTATCGCATTCTGGATTTCTGGAGAAAAGTATCAATTTCAGTGTTATCAGATTGAGTCTTGATTAAGTCATGGGACATTAAATTACTTTGAACTTTGAATCTTTTAAGTTATGACATTATGATATTTTTGGTGAAAAATTAGATAATTAAAGAACTTTAATCTACGAGAATAATAGATAGACTTTTAAAAATTACTTTAATTTTTATTATTACGTATAGATCACATATAAAATTACAGAAAAGTATACATCTTTTATTATATTTAAATGAACCAAAAATTTCCAATTTCATAGCTAAAGTTTTATTTTAATAACTAAAAAGGGGAAAAAAATCATTTAATATTAAAGGCAACAAATGGTTAGTTTATAAACATGAATAGAGAAATTAACCATTCTTTTCAATTCATTTGAAATTTTAAAAATTGTGTAAATAAAATTGAGCATTTTACATTTTTCAAGTTGTCTAATACCTAACATACATAAATTTATCAAAAAAAACCACAGTACAGCGTCAACTTAAGCTGTACTAAAAATAACAGCAACATTCGAGGAATGATTAAAATATGACTTTGAACTTTGACCATAATTTGGAAATGAGTGTAAATAAAACCGAACAATTAAAACCCGACGAGATAATAACAATCCCTAAACCAATTTGATTAAAAAAATCATTTATATTAATTACATATATGTATATATAAGTATATATATATTTATATAGTTCTTTTTAAAATTTACATCATTTAAATGTAACCGACATTCGATATTTGATTGGAATGACATCAGCATAAAAAAATTACATTCGGAAAATTTGCTATGTTTTGGGAAGTTTTTTTTTTAAGTTGGGAAATGGAAGAAAACGACATCGTTTACCTGAAATCGTCCATCAAACTGTATTGGCAAATTGTAATGTCACATTCCAATATGATTTGGCAAGAGTAAACTTAAACTTTCAAAAATTCGTAGAATTTTATACATTTTCCATGTTTACTTATGTCTTAAAACATTTCTACGAAACAATTAACAAGAGATGTCTCTCACTCGGAATACAAAAGCTAAAATGCTTTAAAGTCTTCTAAACAATTTTGTTGTTCTATTAAAAAACGGTTAATTTGAATAAAAGTAAAAAAAAGATATATTCAGATTTTTCATTTATAAAAACATTCCGTTTTCATAAATCGTCATCACCAATGCCTTCAAATGCATCATTTTCAACCAATGCTTTTGGCATATGACCCGTGCGGACGGAAGACTTGCCAGTAAGCGAAACTGCCGAAAGTTTCTCCTAAATCAAAACATAATTAATTTTAACTCTTTTAATACTAGTGCAACACCTTACCGATAATTTTTTAATAGAAGATTCGTTACCTTCTTTCTGAAACATTAATAAAATATTATATTGAATTTTATTTTCCTCTTAAATAGCACTTACAGTACTCTCGAGGATGGCATCACTGGACGTGGATCGACTGACACTTATTTGATGACTACTACCATCTCGTTTCATGTAACTCCAACTTCCTTTACGAGGTTTATCGTGGGGCTGATAAAGTTTTAAAAGAAAATAATTCCAATTGAATGAGTTTGAAGTGAATTTTAATTTTACCCGTTTCATTCTGGTACCATTCTTTTTCATCATTAATTCCTCGACCATTCCTTGCAAACAAAGGCTCATTAAAATGGCCTAAATAGAATTCAATTAATATTTATCAAATAAAAAAATTATTTATTCACAAACCTGCTCGCTTAAAACATTCACCCATTGTAATTTATCTTTAGCTATTAGATATTCAAACGCAAGTTCTAATTGTAATTCACCTTTTTTGGCGTTTGCATCACCATTTGTTTGTTGATTAATCTAAACAATCAAAAAATTTAATTCGAATCAAATTTCAAAATGTAACAATTACATTACCGAAGTTGTAATACGCCATCTTTTCATTCGTGTGACCTTGAAACAAAATTCTTTTATTTGATCCTAAGAATAAGATAAAAATAATTATAAATTTAATAATTAAATAACTCGTTAACAAATTGATTCAAGACCTGTTTTATTTGGACCCTGAAATTAAGTTCGTAATTTCCCGCAGAAACTTGAGTATTCAAACCCGATATTGGATAATCGCAAGTGCATGGTTTAAATTGAATATAACCGTAATATTTGAGCGTTTTAGCCAATTGCAAATACTACAAAAATAATGAATAAATAATTTTAAAAATATTTTATAAAATGCCCGACTTGTACGAATTTACCTCTCGTTTGGACCCTTTGGCTTGAAGAGTAGCTAATTGTCTTTGAATATCTTTTGTACTTAATATCCAGCCTCGTTCAATATCGGTTACAGTTTGTACATACAAAAGATTCAATGCTATTCTATCGTCCATTAATTCATCATCACATGACGAATCCCAATAACTAAAGATATAAAACACTTAATTAATAAAAGTACAAAAGATAAGAAAATAATACTTCGTACTTCCTCCTCAATACAATCCTATGTGTTTCTTTGAGTGATTGTGACGATATATACGGTGATTCAAAATCTTGCATTTTTCTTACAACTATTGAAGTATTTACACTATTACAAAGCTTTAAGGTTAATATTAATTCACTCACTCGTAATTTGTTCATCGGAGTCTTTTCTGACGAGAAACAGAGCAAAGTAATAAACATAATCATCGGAAAGTTCCAAGGATTTGGCCACACTCTATTTGAAATCATAAATCAAATTACCTTTAACATCAATATAATTGTAGTTAAAATTCAAATATTAAAATTTTTAAATTAATTTGAAAAATATTAAAAAAAAAAAAATTAACACATCCCAATTTTTAAAAAAATTTCATAATGTTAATGCTTCATTATTTATTTTTTCAGCAAACAACGACCAACACGAGCATTTAAATCCATTAATAAAAAAAATTGTAATTGGCTCACTTCCAAAACATCATCGGTTTGCAAATTGGACATGATTGTCAAAGAAATTTTGTGGCCATTCATAAGATAAACATCTAAATTCACTTCTTCTGAATCCTGTTCTTGAGTTTCCTTCAAAATATTTTCATTTTTAATAACTAAAAAGCATTCGATAATTTCATTATTTACTTGCTGAGCACTAAGAAGGAAGCCATTAAAAGCTTCACTATTTACTATCCTACTGTCTTGACTCACTGCAATATAAATTAATAATTAAAAAATAAACTTTTAAAAAATAAATTAATATTTTTTAATACCCCACCAAACTGTACATATTTCTCCAATTGTATTCTCCTTTCTTCTATCTGAGTTGACGAAAGTGAAAGAAACTTTTTGGAGGGAAAAAAGGGCAAGGCACTAGCACCATACTGTTTTTTCAGCTATTAATAAATAAAAAGAAACATATAATGAAATATGTACACATTGATGCAATTATTTCACTTTTTCTTATGCGATCGATAGAAAAATGAAAAAGTCTTGCACAATATCGTAAAATAAGAATAAAATCATTGCAATTGAAAATTATACTCTAAAATGCTGAGATACGCAGTCGATGCTTTATTGGTCGAAAAAAAAAATCTATTTTTCATGAGAAATTTTATGAAAAAGTCTTTTTATTTTACTTCGTAAAAAGAACATTGCAATTTTTCTCTTGTCAAAGCTCTCGCATAAGGAAAATAACTGAAAAATTCCTATAATAATAATAACGTGCATTTTTTCATTACTAACAATAGACATAAATTACCTGTTCGTGTAGATTATGTAATTGACGATACCTAACCGTACAGTGGAAAACACCATTTACGTGGATATTGTAAGCCTAAAAAAAAAATTTTAAACTCAATTAAATTATACGAGTTCATTTGATTATTGGGATATTCAAACAAACAAAAATATATTCTTGACATTTTAAAATATTTACCAACCGAATTCAGAAACGAGAAATAAAAGTGAATAAAAAAAAACAACAAAATTCGCTTTGATTTATTTTTATAGCGTATTTTAAATCAAAAAAAAAATATATATATATATAAAATAATACAAAACTCGAGCAAATCTCATCAGGAAAATGTCTGCACAACAAATATTCATGCCTCGAGTAAAAAAAAAAAAAAAAAAAAACACGATTTTATAAAATACCTTCAACACTTTAAAAAAAAAATTTTAATCAAACTCCAATAACATATCAAAATCAATTTCATACTTCAAAGCAATTTTTTTTACCTCCTCTAATAATATTACATGCAAAATTGCACTACCCTTCGAGCCGCAATAAATAGCCTAAAACCTCATTACCTGTAGCAAGATCTAAGAAACTCACAAATCCTGAATGAATATCACATGCAAGTGAAGCATAAGAACCAAAACACAAGAAGTTGCACTAAATTTTCAGTATTGAATAGTGCACCTGTTTACATGCCTTTGGCAATGCGCCAAAAAAACTCAATCTTTTGTGTTACCAAAAACAAAAGAAAAAAAAAATCCGAATTTCTGATCTACTTATTCATAACCAAAAGAAAAAAAAAACTTTAAATCATGAATAATGCAACATTAGATGCAATAAAAATGTAATATTTATTTTATCTGTAAAATAATATTAACTCAGTTGTCAGTTAACTTGATATGACTACAAAACACAATCGCATTTCAATCATAGATAAAAACAAATATAATTTTATTTTTTTAAATTTTAGTATTTTTTCTTAAGGTTCATCACTAACTGAATAAAAGTGATAAACATCTTTAAAAAATAAACACCAACTTTCTTGGTCTTGGAACGAAATCAGAGAAACTTTTACTATAGCAGTTGTTATCGGGTCATTGGTTGCGCTCGGTCTCATTTCCTATTTGAATGAACAAGTTTCAAAGTATTTTCAGAGCCTTTAACAATATCCACATACTCAGTGATACAGTAACTACCGCACAAACAACACGAAATAAAAAAATTTAAACAAAATCGATTATTTACAAAAAAATTCATTACAATCTTAATTTAAAGTAAATTCCCTCGAAACTTTAATTAATTAATTCGCATTCGATGTTAGCAATAATTTCTCAAATTTTTAATGAAAATATTTTCATTTCCCAATGGAGTGCGTTAATTGTGGAAGGACTTTGTGTTGTCGAGCGCCTTAATAATAAAGTGCAGTTGCCGAAACGACACGCTAAATGAAAATAGACGGCACCAACTGGCCCAAAGGAATGAAAATCCTTCTCCGACAACTTTATACTGTGCGAACTCGTTTCTTTTCTCATACCACCGTCAAACTCGTGCTTTGCTAAGCAAAATTTCTGTCACCCAAGTGTAATAGCTGCAATTTTACGAGTTAAACTTTTATCACTAAAAGTTCCTCTCGCAAACTTATATTTTAGAAGCATTTTTCTTTTAAAAAAAAATATTTGCTTTTCTTAATTAGGCGTGTAGAATTAAGCAATAAAAAGTTAAGGTGAAAAGTAGCAGTAAATGAGAGTTTAATGACTGTCTTGTTTCAACTTCATCGACCTCATGTTGTTGAGAAGTAAAGGATGAAATGGTTTCTATGGGAAATGACTACTTACGACTGAATTCTAATTACTTTTTTTTCACTTAATTTTTTAAAGTGAAAATAAATAAATTAAAAAAAAAAAATTTTTATAAGTTTGAAAATAAATATAATTAACGCGGCGCCACCTTAACAAATCTATTGTTAATGTTAAAATGTATTTCCTCGTCTTTCAAACTGTTCTTTCGAGAGAAATGTGTTGGGTGCATTTTTAAAGTTAACCCTTTTTCTAATAATTTTCAAAACAAATATTTAATATAATAATTAAATGCATTAATTTTTTTAAAAATTCTTTTCTGAATTTGATATATTTTTATAGTCAACACATGGCATCTGCAGTATGTTTTATTAACGTTAAAATGTATTTTGTTTTTGACCTTGTTTATATTAAATTATATAAATATTCGTAGCATAATATGATGGAAATTGCAAGTCGATAATTAATTTATTCCCTTTAATCCATATATCAACAGGAGGTGATGTTAAAACAACTTCCTTTTCGATGTAAATAATTTTTTATTTATTTTTATAAATATCAAAATCCTGTATATAATTTATGCAATAAATAAAATAATTCATAATATGGCCTTTTTTCAAATGTAAATAAAATATTTCACAAATGGTTTCAGTTACAAATACATTTAGATAATATTCGATCTGATAAAATAAAATATTTTTCATTCTAAATTGGCTGAGAAAAATTAGATTAAACTTAGAAAAAAAATTAAATTAAAGTAAAATAAAAATGCACGTCTGTAGTTCTCGGCCTTGATTTATCACTTGCTGACCTTGAGTTAGTAAAATAATCTTATAAAAACAATTTCTCGCTGCGTTTGTTATTGTTAAGGCCACATATTCTATTCCAGTTTATTCACATTCTAATCTCAATTTAACATCGATTCAAATACAATCAAAAGACAAAAGTCGAACGTTCGTCTAATAAATGATAAAATATAATACTTGAAATTAAATTTTGAAATGTTACATTTTTAAATACTTTAAAATTAATTTTTAATTTTATTATATTTTTTTTTAAATTTGAATTTAAAAAAAAATATTTTTAAAGGAAAAAGTTTTCCTTGAATTCTGAGAATTTATTAACCGCTTTTTAAGAGATCGAGAATTAAGTCGTGTGTGTAATTTGGCCGCGACTAATGGTTAATTTAGTTGATTAGTGGTCAGATTAAAAAAAATAAAGATTTAAGGAAAAGAAAAAAGTGGAAAAACAAACAAGCGAAATGACCCGTGCGCTGACCATTCACCGACTTCGATTTTGGGGTTCATTAACTTACCACGTAACTCGATCCATTTTCTTCTTTGATTTCTTGGGTATCTGGGATTGAAAAATGCATTATTTTCGAGTTGAGTTAAAGTATGTGAAGTGAATGGAAATCATGCACTGCTTTCCGAAGTGAGCGAAGTACACTGCCCTCCCGTCACATTTCACAGTCACTCATTGCTATCCCAGAATTCAATCTTTTACGAAAACGAATCAACTGCCTCATCTCGCGACATCTGTCGTTTGTTTTCTTTGGAGTAAATTAAAAACAACTTGAAAAAAAATTACTTACTTGCACAGATATTATTTAAATTTAATTTGTATATATAATAATTAATTTTACATACTACCAATACCAATTCTAAGAAATCGATAATATTGCGAGTTACCTTAAAATTTCATCATAACATAAACAAAAAATATGGCTGCTTCAAGTGACGAGAAATGCGAGTTGCCACCAGTTAAATACGAATGTAAGTTTAAATTTGTTTTAAAATGTTAATTTAAGGTTTCTAATAGATTGGAATTGTTTCACAGATCTGGATCACACAGCCGATGTGCAGTAAGTGTAGTCACAAACTTCGATAACAGCAAAACTGAAAAAGCTGTGGTTTAGTTTATTAATTGAATAATATGATACTATTATATAATAAATCAATTTTATTTTCAGAATTCATGCGTGTATCCTTTTCTTTGTTGAATTAAAAATTTTGTTTATTGAATAAAAAAAAATTTCCTAAACTCACATTCAGGGGGTGACTCGATAATTGAAGCGTTTGAACAGGTTTTTGTAAAACTGAATTAAAATGATTAAATAAATATTAAATAACATTTAATTTAGGCTACAGTTGCGATGTTTGGGTATATGACTGAAATAGATACAGTGGATATGACTACAACAGAAGAAATCGAGGCCGAAGGTATAAAAAATTGTCAATTTAAAAAAATTTCAAAATCATAAATTTTTCTTTAGGTCACGACATGATATCATTATTTTACAATTACCTCGATGAATTTCTCTTCGTTTTTAGTGCAGAACCATTTTTTATTGCAAGGGTAAAGTATTTGTATTATTTAAAATATTCAAAATATTAAAATTTTATTTATCATAGAAAGTAAAAATCACTGAATTCGACAGAGAAAATTTTCGAATAAAGGCTAAAGGGTAATAAATAAGTGAATAAAATATTTTAATTTAATTTATGTATTAATTTCATAGTTTTGGTGAAACATTTGACTTGGCAAAACATCCACAAGTAATTGATATTTAAATAAAAATGTATAGTTTTGATTTATTTAACTTTGGTTCAGGGTACCGAGGTTAAAGCCATTACTTATTCGAATATGCAAGTTCACGATAATGAGAAACAACACGAAGTTTTTGTGATAATCGATATATAATTTGTCTATGAGTAATTAATTTAACAAATGAAATGCAACAATGAATTAATTCAAGTTGAGAGTTTTATTTACATGACTTAAACGTTTTATTGTGAAATCACATCACTTTTGTTAAAAAATAAAAATTTCTTCAAATTGAAGAAATCGTTCAGAGAAAGTTAATTGAGTAACTTTTTCACAATTATAATATAAAATATCACACTTTGTAGAACTACCTATACAATTTTTTCTTTAATTTATAATAAACTAAGTCAAAAGCAAATTCGTGATATACAATAAAATTAATTGATTAATTAATTAGTAATTAACAAATTGAAAAATAAAACTTTTATTACATTAAATAAAAGTTTTTTTTAAATTTACTTTAAAACAACGAAAATCATATTGAAAATAATCAAATTTGTATTTTTTTTTTATCCTTAATAAACGAAGACTTAATTTAATATTGTAAAACAAAACTTATTTTCTCATTTGAATTTGTCAACTTTGAAACTGATTAATAATTACTCGAGTTTTATCGGAAGAAGAGGAAGACGTGTCTAAGTTTTCCGATTTAGCCTTTGAAAATAAAAATTCAAAAAATAAAAAAAATTCAAAAAATAAAAGTTTGATTCAAAATACCTTTTCATTAGTCTCATTTTCATGTTGAATATTGGCAGTATGAGCGTGCAACCCCGATCGAATTTTCTCGATATTCGCTTTCTTTAACCATCCAATAGCGCTAGGCTTAATGGGAGATATGCAATTCGATTCGATAACTTCGCATGGATTTTCGATTGTATTTTCAATATCGGGAATCTTTACGGAAATCTTAAATAAAACCATTTTAAATGAGTTTAAAATTCAGTTTAATAAGAATTTACCTTATTTACATTATTTTCACACTCGTCTTTACACATTTGTAATTTCGCACGTAATTTCTCAACATTCGCTTGATGTAACCAATGAATTTTATGAATCCTAATTAATCCTGAATTTCCTCCCGAAGCTACTAATAAATGTGAACCCAAATTGGGATTCCACGCGACCTATGATTTTAGAAGTTAATTTAAAACTTTTAAAATGTTATAACTAATATTGTATACTAACTTTATTAATAGACACAATTGGAAATGTAAGCTCGGATGCGGTCATTGTATTCGCATTACCTAATCTTGATATTTCATCGGATGGGAATAATTTAGCTGAAATCTATTAGAAAATATTATTTATAAATAGTATAAAATAAAGGTTTTAAATATCATTTACCGGTACATTATCCACAAAAACTATTCCGTAATCGTTAGCTGCCTCTTTGTATGACCCTGGTGTACTTGATTTTGTATTATTGACCGTTAATGCTGAATCGCAAGAATCAGTTTCGTCGTGATCTAAATTTTTCAATGGATTTTCTATTGAATTTTCAACTGGATTAATAACTGATTTATTTTTAGCTTCTTCGTTATTTGTATCAACATCTTCCGATTTAAGATTGCAAATATTGGTTCTATAAATGGGCTATTAATGAGATTTGATTTATTAATATCAAATATAAATTATATAAAATGAAAATCGATACTTACAAATCGTCTTCGCGATAAATTTTTTAAATTTTGAACGCCGTATAAAAGTTGAGTTAAAACCGTTCCTACCACTTCTCCATTCGAATCACAAGTCGCTGTACAATTTAACCAATCATTGACTGATACTTGCTGTTTAAATATTTAATTACTATTGTAAACTAAAATTAATTTTATATTTTATTAAGAAATACCCAAATTGATCCGTTATGTGCCGTTAAACAACGTGAGCCATTACCAAAATATCCAGTGTCAACAAATCTGAGATTTGTTCGCCACAAACTGAAAAAGTTAAATAATATTAATTTATTTTTAAACTTTGTGATTTACTTTAGCTTACTTATAACATTCTTCCTGCGTGACAAAAACGCCGCACCAATAAGGCGACCAAGCTATACTTAATAGTTTACCTAGTTTTTGCGAATTGATCGGTAAACTCGTGTCATCAATTGACCACACTTGAACTTGTCGATCCCACCCAATCGTAGCTAAGAAGTTACCGTTGCTAAATGGAGCCCAAACGACATCTTTAAAATTTAAAATCGTTAGATATTATATTTGTTACATTGGATTGCAGTACAAAATAAACCTTTTACGCAATCAGCATGAGCTTTAAATGTTTTATAAGGACTGAAACATATTTCCAAATTTGTTAAATCACTATCTTTTTTTCTAAGTAAATCCGAATCAGTTTCAGTATTCCAAATGGCAACAAAACCTAAAAAATAGTTTTATTAGGACTAATTTATCCTACTTAGAAAAAAAAGCAACAAACCATTTGCAAATCCACCAGCGATGTTAGCATGTCCTTTATGCCTTTGCCACGACAGTGTTAAACATTGACTTTCAATAGTTCTTCGATTGTCGCAATTGAAATCAGAGAGTGACTCGAGTTGTAAAATTATTGTTGGTTTGACATGATAAATAGGCAAACCATTAGCTGTTGGCAGCGACTCGGGAGTAGGTACCCTAATGTAAACAAAAAAAATGAAAAATAATTATTTTTCGAATAAATTTTAATCATCTTTGATTCATACCCAAAAATATAAATTTTTCCATTCGAGCATGCACTCGCTAATAAACCTAATCGAGGCAGTGTGATATCGTTGTTCTAATTAAAAAAGCATAAAATATTTAATAAATAAAAAATTTGATAATTTCAGTATCTTACATTTTCGTCATTCCAACATCCACTCGGACACCATTCTAATTTCCAAATAACTCCATAATCGTGGACAATACCCAGCACAAATTTAGATTCTAATGAGGTACTGCAGTATAAAAAATAAATTATTTAAATTACCTTATAATCAAAACTTAGTACCTTAAATCGGATGCATTTCCAATTTGCCAAATCTGAATAAGACCGGGTTTATTCATACAGGGCAAGACTTGAACTCTTTCTTCCATTAGTTGATGACTAGACAATGCTAAATATTGATCGCAAACTTTATTAGCAGGCGTAGGACACCATGCCATTGCCCAGACTGGACCGCCGGTAAACATTGTACATGGATTAACTTGAGCAGTGTCTAAATGATTTTTATAAGTTAATTACTTTACATTTCTATTCATAGTAAAATTTCTTACCAGATTGTGCTTTACATGCAAATCGATTTAATTTATGCCAAACTGAAGATGGGTTTTCTTTTTTAACACCATCTATAACCTGAAATGATATTGATGTGCTTTCCTCAGGAAGGTATTGTTTGTATTCCCTAAAAATTTAATTTTTTTAAATAATATTCTCATTGTTGAAATTTTTTTTTATTAATTGGCTTACAATTCCGAAAGCCTTTTCCAATTACTAATTTCTGGAAAGAAATTAGAAAATAACAAATTGTCATAATTTCTTTTACAACTGAAAAAAATTATAAATAATTATTATTTTAACCAGAAATTGCATATTCGTAATAGTTACTAATTATAAGTCCAGTCCGCGGCTTGATACAATGGCTCAAAGTCTTGACCCGAACGGATTGATGAAGTACTATATTTGCCATACCCACTTTGTCCATGATCTATCATGATAAATATTTTCATCATTTGTTTAATCAAATAAGTCAAAGAAAATCAAAATAGTTAACTTACTCGATGAACTATCGTCCTGCTCGGAATCTGATATATTTACATCACCATAGGAATGCTAAAAACAATTTTTTATTTAATTATTTTAATTAAAAAAAATGAAATTTTTGAATACCGATTTAATCATGTGATTTTGCATTTGGCTTTCTCCTCGACATTTCTTTTGACAAATATTACAAACGTAACATAGTTGTAAAGTAGAAAATTTGCATAAAATAAAATGCCTTTTCAAATCCGTCAAAGTGGCAAACTCCTGCGAACAACCCTAAAAAAAATCCATGATTTAATATTTGTTAAAACCTATTTAATTAACTTTGTACTTACAGTATTCGTACATGACGATTTGCCATTGCAATCAAACTGCTTTCGCCAATCTGAATACGTTTGCGAAGAAATACTCTGACTTGGTTTCGTATATGCCTTCTAAAATTCAAAATTGAAATAAGATTAACGGTCTTAGAAAATAGATTTATACTTACATTAATGTCTGGAAGTTCGTAAGTGCTGTCTTCGGATTCACTTAAACTATTTTTTGTAATTTCATTGCTGTGGTCTTCTCTAAAATACTTCTTAGCAATTTCACTCACTTTTTCTCTCGCACTGAAGAAATAAAATTTATTTAATTTTAAAATTACAACTTAATTACAATATTAAATACCGTTTTGCTGCTGGTCTTTTTTCCGAAATTTCAAGAACTTCTTGCTTTGGTGGAGGTGGAGGTGGTGACGGAGGATGCGTCATTTTCATGTGAGTTTTCATACTCGCTTCCTTCAATCTCTTACCGCAAATTGAACATTGAATCGAAATACTCTTAAATGTTTAACTTTAATGTAAAAATGCATTTACAAATTAAAAATTTATAATTTATTACCTCTTGACCACAATTTTTTAAATGATACTGATACCCTCCAAGTGAAGTAAACGTTTTGCCGCAATCTTCTCTCAAACAATGAAGTCTTTTCAATACTTGAAGGGTTTTCTTTAAAGCTTGAACTTTTTCGTCTTCGGTGAAAATTTGATTGGAACCATTAATTCTAGCCTAGATAAGTAACTAAACTTAGTAAACGTTTTTCTTGTAAAAAGCGTTTTTCTTCTTACCAAACCATTATGGGCAATCATGGCATGATTATTAAACTGCGGTTGAGTATTAAATTTCTGCTTACAAATCCCACACTCAATTTTATGTAAGGGCTAAAAAAATATTTTAATTTTTTTAAATTCTGTAGAGAGTTAAAAAGTCCATTACCTTAGCTTTAATGCAAGTTTCTTCATGGCTAATGTAATTTTCGACGATTTTAAACTCTTCGGGACACCCTTCGTTGAGGCAAAGTAATTTCTGATTCAAGCGAAGAACCTGCTGCAAGATTTTAGCCTTTTCTTCAGAATTATAAATTCGTTCGTCACCAACTGGCAAAGCCTGAATCAAAGAATAAAAATTAAATTAATATACAATTGAGAATTTAAAAATTAAAAATTCATTTACCAAACCATTATGTCTAGCAATAACATGTTCACGAAACGTTTGTAAATTTGTAAATAAAATCCTACAATAATTGCATACAACTTCCTGATTCGTCTAACAAAACGAAAACACAACAGTTAAAATCATACTTGCATTCCAACAACAATGGTTTAATCTTACAGTCGATTTGCAAGTGCGTAAATGGTATTGTAATCCTTGGATACTAAGATATTGTTTAGGACAATTTGGACAGGGAATTTGACCGTATTGTTTTAACATTTTCTTTTGAGCCATTATTCTATCATCTTCGGTAAAAGGCCTTTCATCCCCGACAACTCTTGCCTTAAAAACGAACTTTTAATTCCTCTAATTTTTAATTTACAAATTAATTATTACTAATCCGTGATGATGTGCTAAAGCGTGATTTTCAAATCCGTCTTCCCTTTCAAAAGTAGCTTTACATTCCCGACAGGTTATTAAATTTTCAAACTAAAATTTAAAAATTAATTATAAATTTAGGAATTAACCAATCAACTTACACTAATTTCACGGGATTCCGAATTCCTGGACTCGATCAAAGGCAGTTCCTTCATAAAAACTTTATTTTGAGCAAAAATAATTTAAATAAGATACAGAAAAGACTTACTTGTTTACAGTTTTTTATATGATTCAAATATCCAGTAATTGATAGAAGTGGTTTCTTGCAATTTTGATTCGGACAAGTTAAAATCCCATGTTGTCGCATCATCTTTTGTAGTTTTGCCTTTTGTTCTTTCATTAATAATTTTTCAGTATCCAATGGTCCTTGCTAAATTTAAGAATTAAATAAATAAATTTATAAATTAAGTTACACTTGGCAAAACTTAACAGTTCCGTGTTTAGTAGCGACGTGTTTATCGCACGAAACTTGATCTTTAAATTCTTCCCAACATAAGCCACATGCTGTTACACTCAAAAATTCATTCTAAAACAACAAAAAACTCATTAAATAATTCTTTTCTAATATTTTAATATTCATTTTTACCGTCTCGGGCGATTTTTCTAAATGTTTGCGCCTTCGTTTCCGTTTCGATGATTTGTCTTCACTTTTTTGGCTTTCACTTCATAAAATTTTTAAATTAATATCAAAACATGGAATTTGTATTAATTCATTTTACCTATTTACAATCGGTTCACTGATTTTAACTTTTTCTTTTCTTGGCCTTCCGCGTTTTCTTTTAACAGGCGGTACGTCGGGAATCACTAAAGGTTCGACTAAATCCACTTTGTTCGGTTTAGTCCTTTGGTAAAACTGTGTATAATTAGCTCTGATGTTGTTACAAACATCGGTAGGTAATTTAAATGCATCGTCTGGCAAAGGCAAAGGTAATTTATCTTCAGTTTCTTCTTCGAGAACAACGACATTCGAAGCTAAATCTGTGGGTGCCAATCCCATTCGATACAAAAAAGATGATTTCAAAACAGCTTCTGGAAAATCTTGTTTGTTAAAACTACCAGAAGGTAGTCGTGTTATAGTTGCACAAGGTTTTGATAGTTTCTTTTCGTTTGCTGTCGTGACTGGTGATAAATTTTGAATAAAATCATCTTGTTTGTTCGCATCTTCTTTTACATCTTGTGGTTCTCGATATCGTGCTGGTTTCCGCACTAAGCGTCGTGATTTGGTTGTATTAAATGATGATCTTTTTGATTCACTTTGGGATTCCATAAACGAATTTATGGCTTTGGCTATATGCAAATTTTAAAAATAATTAAAATTTTTAAAAATATTTTATAATCAATTTTTAATACTTGGCATTCCGCTATGTAAAAGACGGTTGTGATGAGCTAAACTAATTCGTCCTGAGACATAATTGCAACATATTTTGCATTTAACAATCTCCTCGTCATTTCGTTTCTATAAATTTTTTTTAAAAATTTTTTTATAAAGTTTTAATTTAATCACCACTTACTCCATTGCATGCTCTGTAATGCAAAATCAGTCCACGGATTGAACAGTAAGATAATTGACAGTCAGGATGTGGGCAACAAACTTGTCGGGATTTCTGAAGAGCCTCGCGCCATGTTTCTAAAAGTTCTTTACCTGGCTCTCGGTCTATTAATTGAGGTTTAACTTTCCTAAAGATAAAGCAAAATAATTTATAATATTTATTTAAGACTAAATAAAAAAATAGAAATTTATACGGTGTAATTGGTTTTTCACTTGTCGCCAATGCATACCCAGCGCATGCATGTGACCCGAGCTTCGATTTTGTCCTTTTTCTTATGCTACAAAACGTAAAAGTACAATTAAATATTTTTAATTTTATAGATTAAATCTATAAAAATACCTTTTATTATCCCGGAATATATCATTGATTTTCTTATTAGTGCCTTCTTGAATAATTTCAACAACAATTTCATTCAAATGTGAACCAGAAGTGCAATCCATAGAGGTAGATAACGACGGTTGAAAATTTATGTTTGAATTATTTTCATCCATTATAATTGGAAAATTTTGGAATAAAACTAAAATAAAAAAAAATTTAAAATGTATTTAACACACATTAATTCACAAAATACCATAGAAATTGGTAGAAATTAAATCCGTATTTAAAATTTACCGTAAATTATTTCTTCGTCCTATCGATTTGTACAATAAATCAAGCAAAATCTGCAATTTAAAAAAAAAAAATTTAAACATTAGATATTAATTTCAAAAACAAAAATTCAAACAAAAAATAGATCCAAATAATCAATTTTTCACACAATAGTTGAAAAAGTTTGTTTTCACGTATAAAGTGTAAAAATATTTCATGACCTAATTAATATTAAGAGCCGCCATGAACGAACAAAAAATTTTAAAAATTTTCATTTACATTTACAACAAATAAAAGTAAGTTGAAGAGAAAATTTTAAAATCATTTTAAAACTAAATTTCTGATTAAAAAAAAAAAATCTGTACAAATAAAATTTTAAAAAAAAATTGTTAATTTCCTTTAATAAAATAAAGCAGCAGGAAAGAACTGAAATAAAAATCGATATTTACCTAAACGTGGTATAATTTCGTTATATTAAAACAAAAAAATGAAACATGAACTCTCACTTTTTAAATTTTTGAATAATAAAGACTGAAAGTTCATAAATATAAATACGGTTGTTATAATTATTTGTTTGAAAATATAAATAAAAATATATTTTTTAAAGTAGCTGCAAAAACATTAAAAATGAAAATAAAGGTAGAGAAAAAAGTTTACTTTTAAATAAATGCATGAAATTTGGTTATTTGTTAAAATGGTGTTAAAAAATGAAGAGTAAAGCCATCTTGCCATCAAAGAAACGATTAAATATTATTTGCAAAGGAAGGCATCACCGAATGTTTTTAAATGTTTTAAAAAAATTAAATCCAATGAAAAAAATCATAAAATTACTTGAAATATGTTTATTTTTATTTTCTATTAATTATTTTCAATATAGTGGGTATTTTTACCTGAAAAAATATCCTTATTTGGTTCATCTAAGTTTGATCCAAAACGAAAAGTTGTCTCCGCAACACAAAATGACTGGATTATTTTTTGTTTTAATGCGACATCTATCGATAGTATGAAACTTACCAACGAAGAACTAAAACATGCGCTACGTCATACTGCAGGAAAAACTCGTACAAAACTTATTATTTCTGACATCATCAATTTTAGCCTGGAATAAGAATTTAATACATACACACTGTTGAAAAGAGGAGTGACGGAAATTTCGAAAGTAAATATAATTTTTTAAAAATTATATTTCTTTAAGTAGACGTCCGAATACTTCTTAAATTGATTGGAAAACTCATTTTCAAATTTATAATTGTTTTTATAATAGTTTTCTTTAAAATAAACGTAGATAATTTTTTCATTGAAAAATCTATCGTTCGCTTAACTTCTTTATTTCCACGATGACGACATACGCAAAGGTTTTGGCGGATTTATCTCTTTATTAAAAGACATTACGTAAATTGTCTATTCACAAGCAAATATAATGAGAATAAAAATTTGGAAAAATGGGAAATTTTCCAACGTATTTTATATTTAATCAAATCCGAATTAAAAATTATATTTTTTAAATTTGTCTTTCAGAATTAAGAATGGCAGCACAGCAACTTGGTTATGTTCATCAACAACAACTTCCAAATATGCCTCCCAATTTAAGGCCTCAACATTATCAAAATGCATCAATGATTCAAAATGTAATCAACAATCAACAACCTCAGAGTAAAAGCAAACGAATAATTTGATACGATTTGAATACTTATTTAATTTATTTTTATTAGCTAATGGAGTTCAGCAAGGTCCAACACCTCCACCACCAATGCCACAATCAAAAGATGTTTCCACAGCTTCATTGTGCAGATTGGGACAGGAAATTGTTCAAGAAATTGTTAGTAAAACTGGAGAACTTTTTCAGACATTAAAAACATTACAGGTAATAACAAAGACAATATTTTACTTGTCTGATTTTCACTTTTAATTACAATTACAGTTACCAAATGCGACGGCACAAAGTTTAGGTGCTCAGAGAGATCGTAAAGAGAAACTCCAAGATCATTTGAAAGGCTTGAGTATTTTATTCAAACGTTTAAGAGATATTTACGATAAATGTAACGAGAATTGTACGGGAATGGAATACACACACATTGAAGTATATTCATATTTGGATTTATATTCACCTAAGAATTTACAATTTGTATTTTTAGAGTTTAATTCCGCTTCGAGACGAACCCGATTCGAAATTGGAAGAACGGAAAACGACAGAAGTAATGAAACACGTTAGCGAAGAGCATAGAGATATAATCGAGGTAAACGAAAAATTACCATTTTTAATTTTAAAGAAAATTAAACCAATTCGTATTTCTCTTGTAGCAAGTGGTTCAAAAAAATAAACATTTTAAGGAAATAATAGATCATTTAAGAAGCATCATATGGGAAATTAATACAATGTTAGCTATGCGAAGATCTTAATTACAAAAAAAATATTTATTAATACTCTGAACGCTCATTCAGTTATTTTTTACATTATTAAATGGAAGTTATTAATAACATTACGATGTAAATATTTTGTACACAATAACAAACCCTTGATTAAAAAATATTTATAAATTTGATTTGAAATTTTTGGTATTGAACTGTCCATGATGACCTACACCTTCGGTAAATTCTTGAGCACCTAAAATAAATAAAAATTAGATTAAAAAAAATAATTAAACTAAAATTACCTTTAATTGCTTCCTTAATTAAAGCTTCCAAACCATTGTTATGTTCGAATTCAAAAGCATCTGTTAACGATTTAGCTGTATAAGTCGAATAGTAAGCACTTGACCTATCGGCATTCATGCATAGCTGTGGAAATTTACTAATTTCTTCGGCTAAATTTATAGCTTCAGTTAAAGCTGTAAAAACAAATAAATAAACATTAATTTTTTTCAGTGATAAATCGAGCGTCAACCTGTTCCGTCCTTGACTAAACGATTAGCAAGACCAATTTCATATGCTTCTGAAGCTTTAACTGGTCTCCCCGTAAGAATCAAATCTAAAGCTCTGGATAATCCAATCAGACGAGGCAATCTTATGGTACCGCCATCCAGTAGGGGCACACCTGATACATGAATACTAATTTTTTTATTTGTAGTTAGGTATAATGCAATTTTTAATACCAAACCGACGGCAAAACACTCCCATTATAGCTGATTCCTCGACCACTCGTAAATCGCACATGAGAGCTAATTCTATACCTCCCGCTACGGCATAACCGCTAACAGCGGCTATGATTGGTTTTGATATTAACATCCGACTAGGTCCCTGTTTAAATAGAATAGTAAGCAAATGTAGTAGATAAGTTTGTATATTTTTACCATTGGCCCTTCTGGAGGTTCAGGGACAAACTGAAGCTCTGAATCATTTTTACCAGATTTGCTTATTTCACTTAGATCGTAACCAGCGCAAAAATTTCCTCCTACATAAAGTCACAGATATTATTATTATTATTCAATTATTTTTAAATGCGATCGAAATTACCAACTCCATATAAAACAGCAACAGTAGCACCTTTATCATTTTCGAAATCTTTTACAGCTTTAGTTAGTAATTTAGCTGTTGCTTGATTGACACAATTACGTTTTTCTGGTCTGTTTATTCCAATGAGGAAAATATTACCTCTTTTCTCTCGGATAACCAAATGAGGCTGAAAATATTAATAGTTTACGGACTATATCAAACGATTCAATTTTAACGTTTTACATTGGGACTGGTGCCAGACATCATTCGCTGTGTGCAATTCTTCAAACATCTATAGCCTAAAAGACTACGAATCATATTTTACAGATTTTGGAAGCTGATAAGGCGAAAATCTGAGTTTATTAATCATCATTTTCTGCACAGTCAAGTTAAAAATTAAAAGCCATAAAACAGTGTCGCCACCTAGTAAAAACATACAAAACCAAGAAAATAATAACTTCCAAAAGTTAATTTTATTAGTTTTATTTTAGATTTACAAAAAATCAATGATATAAAAATATAATAATACAAATATTGCTTTTGATTACAAATTCATTAAACGATTCTATTTGTTCGCTTCTTTCTTTTCCACTTCAAATGGTTGATTAGTGAATTTTCCGTGTCGACCAACACCACTCACAAATTTTTGAGCACCTTTATTTTATAATAAAATTAACGTAATAAAACTTTAAAAAATTATTTAAATTAGAGTACCCTCGATTGATTCTTTTTTTATCACTCCAAGGCCATTTTCGTGCTCGTGTTTAAGCGAATCGGTCATAGATGTAGCATCGAAAACTGAATAATATGCATTTGCCCTATCAACATTCATACATTCCTGAGGAAACTTAGCAATATTGCGAGCCAAATTAATGGCTTGGCCAAGAGCTAACAAGCAATGCATAATGTTAATTATCCATTTTCGAAATTAAACAGATTTACCCGTTCCACAAGGTACCAAACGATTTGCCAAACCAATTTCTAAAGCTTCTTGAGCATTTACATGTCGTCCTGTTAAAATAAGATCAAGTGCTCTCGATAAACCTATTAATTTCGGTAAACGAACGGTACCACCATCAATTAAAGGCACGCCTAAAAACAATACGATTCACACAAGTTATAAAAATAAATTGATTTTATTATTCGCAATAAATTACCAAATCTGCGGCAAAATATGCCCATGACCGCAGTTTCTTCCATGACTCGCAAGTCGCACATCAGTGCTAATTCCATTCCCCCAGCAACGGCATAGCCGTCGATAGCAGCTATAATCGGTTTCGATGTAAATATTCGACTTGGACCCTAAATAATATTTTATAAAAAATGTCTACTTCGGATATCGCGAAATTTAATCGTGTCAAGATTATAATACCATTGGAGCTGGTGGCATATCAGTGTTGGTTTTCATTTTGCTTACTTCGTCTAGATCTAAACCCGAGCAAAAATTACCTCCTGAAATAAAAAAATTAATTTTTTTAATTAAACTCACATTATATACGCACCAATTCCATGCACAACAGCAACCGCAGCATCATTATCCTTTTCAAACTCTTTAAATCCATCCACTAGAAGTTTAGCTGCTTCTTTGTTAATACAATTCCGTTTTTCAGGTCGGTTTATGCCAATTAAACAAATGTTTCCTATTTTTTCATATAAAACTGGATTTTCCTTTCAATAATACATAAGCACTGAATTAAGACAAGTTTTATTATAATAAAAGTTAAGTGCAAGTAATTTAATACCTTCTCATTAAATCTAGTTGTTAAAGTCCTTGCAATATATTTTGTAAATAAATCTAGTTTGCGTTCATTCTTTAGCGACAGTAACCACTTAAAACGTGCACATGCCATCACCACTGTCTGGCTGTCTGAAAATAAATCTAGCACAGCAAAAGCGAAGTTTAGAGAATAGGAGTGATTGAGTGAACCCAAGTAATTCACTCTAAACTAAATTTCATCAGCCAATCAGGAGTCGTTATGTCAGACGCGGCACCATAAACTGCTTGATTAATGCTATTCTCATATCAATTCATTTTATTTTCTGGAATTTTATTTTCCAGAACCTTTTGGCCAGTGGAGGCGTAGCATAAATAATAAATGAAAATCTCAATTTGATTTGCATCTTTTGAATCAAGTTAACAAAAAACGCGATCCAGCACAAGGCTGACCTTCTCCATACAAGTACCCAGGTGCAAAAAAATTTTAGGGGTCTTTAAGAAATCTGAATAATTTAACAAATTAATAAACCCTTTTCTAGTTGCCATTTTTTCTTTTCCTTTCTGATTTTTGGGGTTCATTTTTTCATTTTTTTTTGTGGGACCCCTGCATAGCAAGGAGCCGAGGTGTTTCACATCCACTTCATCCCTCCTGTTGTAACGGTTAGAAAAGTCCAACCGTAAGACTTAAGACGGCCGCAGCGTCAACACCACCTCAATGTGATCCTTCACATGAAGAGTAGGATTACGGACGAGTGTTAGCAGGATTGGGTTTAGTGAGTACCTTTCACTGTGCAATGAAAGTTAGAATTAGCTTGCATGCAAGTGTAATCTATCTAGACACATAGATACTATCAACAAGATTGTAACATGGACATTAAGTGTATCAAGTAGGACCAAATGACCTACAATAATTCATGTCAGAATTCATGTCAGAAGGTGTTTTACTTTGTATAAATAAATCGAATTTGAAGGTTATAAAACAATTTTAATTTATAATTTTTTTTTAAGTTTATGATTCCTAAGTATAAAACATTTTTGGAATTATATAAAAAATAAATTTGATGCATATTTTTTCATGTCAGGGCCGATTTCAATTTGAGCACTACTTTCATATGCTTTTTTAATGTCTATAATTTAAATGGTAATTAAATTTATTATTTTCAATAATAATTAAAAAGATATACTTTCTCCATATGTTTATCCATCATGTCATGCATAGTCAAAACTTTCTCATATATTGCACGAGCATCTTTGGTTATTTTAGCTTCTTGGCATTTCGTTTCCTCCAATCTGTTCATATAAAATTATAAACTTTAAGTATGCAAATAGTTTAAAATAACTGTTTTTGTACTTTTCTTTCGTTGCCTTGTACTTGTGTTGAATTTCACATTTTTTCATTTTCTGCTGTTGTTTATTTCTGTCTGCCAATTGCTCTTTTAATGTATCCAATTCAGCTTCTGATTCTTGAATTGCTTTCATATTAGCCTAGATTACGAAGAAATCATAAAACCAATTTCATGCATTTCAAATGAATATATAACAGACCTCTTTCGTCTCTTTTATCGCTTTATCAACAGCACAAAGCATTTGCTCTGTTTTTTTATCGTTTCTTTCACCATCGGCAACTAAATTTTCAAGCTAAAACAAATGTAATTAGAAGAGCCTATGAATTTTATATACTTTTGGCAAAGCCTTAAAAGGATTTTCCCCCAAAACAGTAAATGAATATTTACCCCTTCACCGTAACTATTGACGTCGAGTAAATTCTTAGTTAAAAGGAGATTTTCGTTGACCTGTTTCACTTTATTATTAATCATAGTTTTCACTTGATCAACATGATCTGACAGATCTTTTCCAAACGTAAATAAAATCTCAAAATCTTGATTTTCTGCAAATTGTTCCGTTTGTGGAATAAGGCGAACTTGTCTACAAAGAGTATTATACTCTTTGCAGACTGAATCAATCTATAAAAGAAAGAAAAATGAATTCGTTATTTCGAGCACAGGATTACATTTTTTTAACCGCATAAAACTAACCTTTTCTTTATTTTTACTCATGTCAATTTCACCAAGTCCATTCGCATCAGCTATTTCCGCAAGTTGCGACTCGATAAGATATTTTTGTTTTACTTGCTCTTCGTGGCGATTTCTCATTTCCTCGTATTTGCAATTATCTTGCATTTCAATAAGCTTCTTTTTTTCTTCACTATCTGCATTTAACTGGTTTATTTTTTCTTCTGCAAATAAATAAATTATTATTTAAACGGTTTAGATTTTCTCGAGAAAATATTATTGATTGATTGAAACCTTCTTGAACACATGAAATGTTGAGTAATTCATTATGCTGCTTTTTATTTTCTGTATAACTCTTTAATTCTTCCAAATAGGCATTGAATTTTTCTTGATCACCAGTCATAAGTTGAAGGTCATTTTCTAGTTTTGGCAATTGATCCTATAAAAAAATTCAAATTTAATTTCAATTTTAAAAATTATATCTCTTTTACCTCTTCCGTTTGCAACAATTGAACCTCTTTTTCCAATTCCTCGATTTTTTTTCCATAATTTTCAACATCCGATTCTGACATTCCAACATTTTGGGCTAGAAATTACAAATATCACGTTAATTTTTAATACACATTTAGTTTTGCGATGCTCAATTACCTTTTAGCTCATTAAAGTGAGCCGAATAGTCATCGCCACCACTTAAGAAAGTAGCATAAGCTTTGAAATTAAATGGAGCAAACAACTGCTGTATATAAAATTATTAATTTTAAAAAAAATTTATAAAATTAATAATATTTACTCTTTCATTTGAATCCTCAAAATCGTTTTGGATAGGATTTTCTGCCATAAGAAGCCCCTTAAATAAAAATAAAACTAAAAAAGCTAAAAAAAAAAAGTTTAAAAATTGCATTTACAATTGTCACAAAATTCCTTAGCCAATCTAATGCAGAAAGCAATACTGGCCAACTGCGGGAAGAACCAACACTTAAAAGATGTGATTTTTGTATAGGAATTGGGTAATTCAATTCTTTAAACAAGCGAGGAATTTCTTCTTCCATTTTGGTCCCCGGAGCGATGGTATAAGTTTTATCCACAAATTGGTATAAGAACTAAAATGCATAATAAATAAATTAAAATCAACGAACATCAATCGTAAATCACAATTAATCACCTGAAAAACTTGAATAAAATCTTTATTACTAGGACTTTGAAGACCTTTTGCAGTTATAACATATGGATAGTGATGACCTTCTAAAAACTTTAAAAAAAAATAAAATTAAAAATAAATTTTTTTTTATCATTGGCAAAACTTTACTTCGACGAGATTTAAAATACACTTTTGTTGGAAAACTCTATCATAAATTGGTCTAGTTTCTCGCTTACTCTCTGCTGTTGAAATGCTTACTCGTCCAACACCGCAAAAATTCGATATTGATGATTTTCTTTATTTTAAATAAAATGAATTTTAAAATATAAATTCGAGCATTAGTCATTAAATAATACCGATAAGACTTGTTTGCGCCTAAGACAGTTGGTCCTGGGGTCGCATTTCCACCGAATGAAGGTCCCTTTTTAAAAACTGGAACATTTGATTTTCTTACACCATCGAAGCTATTCGTCCTCTTTCGAAACCGACTAGAGGCAACTGACATCCTACTATTATTTTCTACCGCAGATTTCCTCATATTTCTGCGAAATGTACTGAGTTTAATAATCTCCTATTTTGTGTTTAACTGTTAAAACAAACCAGATTTTATATACGAGCCTGAGATAGAGAAATAAGTGGATGAATAGAGGTTAACTGAAGCTGTTAACTGAAAACGGTAAACTGGCAGCAAAAGTTTGAATTTGAAAATAGTTAGCGCATGCGCAAAGAATTTTTAAATATTATTTACATAAAAAAAAACAAAATTAATAAAAATAAATTAAATATAAAGCTCTAAAAATACAATTTTATATTTTACATAAAATTATATTTATTAAATTGTTAATATTCTTATTTTTCTAAATCATCCACTTCCGGCAAGCTTAGTGCTTAGTAAGTCCCGAAAAGGAAACGCAAGTCAAGTCGGTCGAGCACGTTGTTCTCTTTCATTTCAAAAACTTATCAAAAGATACTATTATCATGTCTGCCGCCGGTGTATTAAATATAAGCGGAGTGCGAACATCAGGAGCTTCAATTCGAACTCAAAATGGTCAGTACCAATCTATAACCTCTAAACAATAGAATTCACAAAGTAAAAAGATTTGATTTTAAGCCTAATTTCTAAATCTTAATATTTTCACAGTCATGGCAGCATGTTCGATCGCGAACATTGTTAAGAGTTCATTGGGACCTGTAGGCTTGGATAAAATGCTCGTTGATGATATAGGGGTAAACTTAATCGCATCAAAAATTTTAATTTTAACTAAAAATACAAAAAATGATTTTTTAGGATGTAACCATAACCAATGATGGAGCAACGATTCTAAAATTACTCGAAGTTGAGCATCCTGCAGCTAAAGTACTAGTTGAGCTGGCTCAATTACAGGACGACGAAGTTGGGGATGGAACTACTTCAGTTGTAAGCTAGAAAATGAAATCACTTACGTACAACGTCTAATATTAAATTTAATATCAGGTTTTGATAGCTGCTGAACTGCTACGAAATGCCGATGAATTAGTAAAATGCAAAATCCATCCAACTTCTATTATCAGTGGTTACAGGTTGGCTTGCAAGTAAGAAATATGAAAATAGGAATATTGAAACCCTTTTTATTTTTACTGTGTAATTTGAATTGATTAAACAGTTATGCGCGAAGGGTATATTAAAGAGAAATTTTATGTTAATTAATTGTTGTGAAAATTAATTTTTGACAAATTTCTAACAAACTTGTAAATCTAAATACTGTAAATCAATTTAATATATTTATAGGGAAGCTTGCAAATACATTCAGGAACATTTGACGATCAGTTTAGAGGAATTAGACCACGAGTGCATAGTAAATTCAGCGAAAACGAGCATGTCGAGCAAATTAATCGGACCGTATCCTATTAAAAACAATTTTTTTAAATACAAAATATTAAATAATATTTTTCTTTAATTTATTTTTAATTTTAGAGATTCAGATTTTTTTGCAAATATGGTAGTAGATGCAGCCAACTCGGTAAAAGTTTCCGATGGCAAAGGGGGTTTTAAGTACCCAATTAAAGCAGTGAATGTTTTAAAAGCTCACGGCCGCAGTGCTAGAGAAAGTCAACTTGTGCATGGTTATGCATTGAATTGTACTGTAGCTTCTCAAGCGATGGTGAAGAAGATAAGTACAGCCAAAATTGCATGCCTCGATTTCAGTTTGCAAAAGGCTAAAATGCATTTGGGAGTTCAAGTGTTGGTTTCGGAACCTGAAAAGTTAGAAGCCATTAGACAAAGGTAAATAATTCTGTTTTTTTCTTATTACTGATGCCAATTTTTATTTTTATTTATTTTTTAGGGAATCTGATATAACAAAGGAACGAGTTCAGAAGATTTTATCAGCAGGAGCGAATGTTATTTTGACTACGGGTGGAATTGACGATTTGTGTTTGAAGTACTTTATCGAAGCTGGTGCAATGGCGGTTCGTCGATGCAAAAAACAAGATCTGAAGCGGATTGCGAAAGCCACGGGTGGTATGGCATTTTGTTTTTTATTTTATTTTTTTATTTTTGGTGATTAAATTGAAATTTCTGATCAATTAAATATTGACGAAGTTCAAGGCAGACTATGAAAATATCTATCAAACAAATGTTTAGATTTTAAGATTTTAAAAAGAATTTTTTTGCGCTTATCACCTTTATTTTAGCATCGTTTTTAATGACATTGGCGAATTTGGAAGGAGAAGAAAGTTTCGATGCCGCAATGCTCGGTGAGGCTGAAGAAGTTGTCCAAGACCGTATTAGTGATGATGAATTGATACTGATCAAAGGGTAAAATAAATCTTTTAACTAATTAAAAATTAATGTATAATGTGTTTTTTAGACCAAAAGTGCGGTCGGCTGCATCGATTATTCTTCGTGGTGCGAATGATTTTTATGTGGATGAAATGGAACGTTCGGTTCACGATGCTTTAAGTGTTGTTAAACGAGTTTTGGAATCGAAATCGGTGGTTCCAGGCGGTGGTGCAGTTGAAGCTGCATTATCAATTTATTTGGAAAATTTCGCGACTTCTTTGGTAAAATTATTTTACAATTTAATATGGATTAAATAAGAGTATTTTAATCAATTTTCAGAGTTCCAGGGAACAATTGGCAATTGCAGAATATGCCAAGTCTTTACTCGTAATTCCAAAGACTTTGTCTGTTAATGCGGCTCAAGATGCAACTGATCTTGTTGCTAAATTGCGTGCTTATCATAACAGTTCTCAAACTAAATTGGATCATGCTAATTTAAAATGGTAATTAGCAAATTATTAATTTATGAGAAATGATTTTTTTTAATAAATTTATATTTTAGGATCGGCTTGGATTTATTCAACGGTTGTGTTCGGGACAATAAGAAAGCCGGAGTACTCGAACCAGCAATTTCTAAAATAAAAAGCCTTAAGTTCGCGACTGAAGCAGCCATTACTATTTTAAGAATCGACGATATGATTAAGTTAAATCCAGAAGGAAAAGACGAAAAAAGTTATCAAGATGCTTGTAATGCTGGAGAATTAGATTAGAAAAAGAATTAACTGCTTACATTAAATAAATGTCTTGAAAATAAATACCAATTCCATTTTTATTTTATTTTTTATTTTTTGTATGAATCATCTTGTTAATTAATTGCATCAATAAAATGCTTAAAGGAACAAATAAATGGCCGTTTGATTGAATTAAATACTAGTATCAAATGGAAAGCAAATCTAATGGCGGCATTTTTGTTGACGTCAAATAAGCTCCGCCCCATTTGGCGGAAGTTAGGTGTAGTGCAATTTTTATCTAAAATTAGATACATTTGGCTCCGACTGACATGATGGCTATGTCAGGTTGGTGTTTTGGGTTGGGCGATTTTATTTAAGTTCTTTTCTAAATTGTAAAGGTCACGTTCACGATTTTTACAGCGGGATGAATCCCTTCGTTTGTTTGGACCGGCAGCGGTAAGTTGGTTTTACGTAAAAACCTTTCACATACCCCGATATTGTGCTTGATGTTTTTCAATACCATTGAATCAAATATTTTAGAAAACTAATGTTAATAATAGTGACGATTCTCTTGTTTACATAAAGCCATATGTTATCTAGTTATCTGTGTGATTATCGATATACTAATCTTCAAAAGTAGGCTGTTTGAACACAAGGAACTCTCCAGGTGAAAACTTATAAAGTAAATACAAGCTTTAGAATACTTTTAACTAAATTTGTGTTCATGCAAATTATTCAAAAATTACTTTTAAAAATGAACTGGAAACAAGGACAAACATTTTTAAGTGCATCCTTGACGATTGTGAGATCAATATACAAAACAAGTTTTAGTTCATCTGACCTCAAATCTTACTTGAAATTATCACAAAAATTTCTCTCATTAAAAAATGAAAGTAGTTTTATTTAATTTTAGAATTATTTATACAGTTTACAAAATTTAAATATGAACTTTTTGCTGTTTTGTAACTCTTTATTTTTTTTTTTCAAACGTAGAAGGAAATGTGTAATGGAATGACTCATACTCTCCATATGTAATGAAGTAAAATATTTTTGTTTTTTTATTGAGGATGACTGAAAAATCTATTTTGAAATACTAAAATATATTAATTTTCTCAATTCAATATCCTATAAAATATATCTCTTATCTTTATTTAATCAGACAATTCTTTTCATTTTATAATTTCCGATTGTTAAGTTATCTTGTTTTGCTTTATACATGTAATTATTTAATGGTTGTAAAGTATAATTTAATGAGTACAAACATGAAAAAGAAAAAGTTTTGAATATGTAATGGAAAAACTGGGCAGTGAACTTTATGCTCCACTGAAAGAATACATAGTTTTTCATGTTGGTTTTGTATATAGAGAAAGAAGATTTTAAAAATTCACTCAACCAGAATGAATGAAGATTTGACTATACACACTTTTTAATTAGCATAGTTAAAAACTAAACAAACAAATTGTAAACATTAAATTTTTCCTTGATCTAACAAGTTGATTTATTACTGTATTTTATACTTCAGTTGTATAAATAAGTAAATTAAGAAAAAAAAATCATTTGCAATTACCATTTAAGTCAGGCTATATAAAAGTTTCACACAATTATTTAATTACACAAAGGAAATGGACAATTGTGTAGTGGCGCCCTACATTGACCTACTATTTGAGTTATTATTTCTTGTGTACAGATGCATTGTAGTTGTGCATTTGTTATTATAGGTTTGAGTTTGCTTTTATTTATGTCATTTATTGTAATAATTAGGGTTGGATTGTTTTTAATTTTTTTTTTTTTTTTTTAGGTTAAGAAGTTGATCATCTAAGGAAAATGATTTGATTATAATTATGGGACTAGTTTAATCGTCTTCCACGCAATGCCTTTGGAAACTGTTTCGGCTTTAGCTGTTGGATTACCTATCGTTGCGAGTTTGTTGTTCCTCATGTTTGTATTGGCTGGATGTGTTTGCTTTAAGGATAAACATAATCATTTGTAAGAAATCTTTTAAGTTGTTTATTAGTATATTTCAATTTAAATTTAACTATTTTCAGGCAAATTTCACCCATTAGATTTACATTATCTGGAACTATTCTGCGTGATGTAAGTTTCGTTATCTATCTCAAGATAACATTTAGAAATTTTGATTTTGTGATCTCTGTACTTTTGAACTTGTAAATGCAATTTAATGAATTTTAATGAAAATGTTGATTATTTATTAATGTTTCGTGTGTTTTAACTAGTGAATAATTAGCCTTTTGACCCAAAGTTCTATGTATAGCTTACAATTAAATGGATTGCATTATATATTATTTATATATTTTTTTTTTGGAATTGGGAAAGAAAAAAGAGATAAAACATGGATTTTTATTGCATGTTTGAGAAGGAAATTTATTTCAGTTTTTATTCGATTATTATTTGTATATTAGATGAAACTATTGTTTGCCGTTTCCCACTGAATTTAAAAAAAAAATTTAAACAATTGTTAGTGAATGACTTGATTTCATGTTTTTTTTTGTAAAGCGGGAAGTAAATTCAGCCAGAAATCAGGAAAATGGTAATCTTTCTGCTACTGACCACGCAAAAGATCCATTAGAAAATGCTAAAATTAAGTAAGCAAATCATGCAAAACAATGACCAAATACAGATAAAAAGTAACATACAATTTTACAGAGTTCCAACATTACTAAGGAAACTACCCGAAATTCCCGTGAACTCCGTCCTGGTCCCAAATGGTGTTGATGGCGAAACAACAGCAGTCGACCTACAAAACATTGACAGTGGTTCTGAACTATACGCGATAGTAGACACCTCCAATAGAAAAGAACACGAATTTAATAATGTCGATTCAGTAGCCGCTTGTGTCGATGTCCCAGACAATTCTTTACCAGCTCCTGTGGATTCCGTTCCAGATTTACTAAAAACAAGTAATCTCGTCACTTCTGGTGAATCCGACGGTGATAATCTTTATTCTCAAGTTCACCACCGTTACGATAAAGTGAAAAATGAGAATTTATATGCAAGAGTTAAAGGCCAAACTTCAGAAGAAAGAGACACAGACACTGAAAATTACGACGATTCTTCAACTTACACAAAAATGGCAATAAAAAGGTAAAATTAAATTTATTATCGATTTATTTAAGAATTTTAAATTTATATATTATTATAATTAGGATGTGGAATCACAATGGAAATGCATTCGAACCGCCTCCACCAGTACCTGAAAAAAATTTTGACTCGCAGCTTAACGATGATGACGATTTGGGTCAACCATCGACTTCGTCGTCACATTTAACGGCAGCAAATGCCGTTACAGGAAGGGTGTCTGCTACCGATATACCATATGTAACCTCGCCAGTTGAAAGTCCATTACGGCAACCCATAGTGCAACAGAGACCGATATCGCAGTCTCCACTTGTACCTGATTTAGTATACAACACGTCACAAGACTCCGGTATTAAAAACAAAATTCTTGTTTGAAAAAGTTTAATAAATTCTACAAATTATTGATTGTAGGTGATGGTCAAGATATTCGTTATACAAGCATTAGTGTGCGGGAACCGCTTGCAAATCTGAGATCGAATTTAGAGCGAAATTTGCAACAGGAAAGGCAAGAATCATACTACATGGTTGTATCAGATGACGATCTGGAACAAACGTACGACGAAATTCGCGATCAGTCAGATAATGGAAATACTGCGTATGCAACGGTTGAAGTTCACGAAACGACTCGAGAGTTACCGCCGGTACCACCACCTGTTGAAAGTCTGCGCTCAATTGCCAGTGTTAATTCGAGAAAATCAAGTAACAAATCACTTAACCAATTAAATGAATTATTACTCAAAACATTTTTTCTTAGTTTTATCGTCAAGTCCGAGTAGTAATCCAGGGTTGTCCGATAGTGACTCACGGCATCCTTCACCTTACTCTTCGAGTGCTGCAGTGTCTTCGTCACCATTGTCAGACACAAGTGATCTTTATTCAACGGTTAACAAACCTAAATCTTACAATAGGCGAACTATTCACGTAGTCGATCAACAATCGATAGAAGAAATGTACGCAAAAGTTTTAAAGCACAAACACATGAGCCTCATCGGCGACACTTCGAGTACAACAATAGTTGGTGAGTCGATTAAATCGAAAGTTCCATTACCCGAATTGCCAACGTTTTCCAAAGACTTGACTAAACTGCAAGTGAAGTCAATTATGTCGAGTAATGAACAGGTTAATGATGAGACTCTAGAAATTGAGCCAGTTAAAACGAAAGGGGATCCTGGTTACGAAAGTGTTAAGGATTTGGTTGACACACCATTCGAAGACCCTGTTTACGAAAGGATTAATGATGGAGAAAACAACGTAGATATTGTTGCAGATGAATTTATGTCCGATTCGTTTGACATTCCACCTGGTTACGAAACTGTAGTCGAAGCAAGAAATTTAGACAGAAATTCAAATCCAATCGAAGACGAACTTCAACTCGATCCTGGTTACGAAACTCTAAATCACAACGTATTATGCACCGATATAGATCCAGATTACGAAGAAATTGGTCGACGGCAAATGTCCGACATCGGTAGCGAAATCGAACCGGGCTACGAGCAAATAAGATCGAAGGTCGAAGTCCAGCAAGAACCTGGTTACGAAAGTATTAAGAATAGTGGAAATGCAACTTCCAGCAATGCACAATTATCGGATGACTACGAAACGATAAACTGTGGTAACAAAGACGAGAATTTTTGTTACGAGAGACTCGGATCGCCGTACGACGACGGAGAAGACGAATTCAGCGACCCGTCTTACGAACAAGTTAACTTCAAATTGGATAATTCGGAAAGTTCGAATTACCGAGCCAGAGAAAGTTGGGATTTAAGTCCGAGATGTTCCGACATGTTATCGGACGAAGCGAGTGGAAGCATGACGAGTTTGCAGGAGGACATATCCAAAGGCTCCAATGATGTAGAGCAGTTCTCTCCGAAACATCAAATTGCTCAAAAATTCAGCGATGATAAATACACCGAGCGCATTACCGAACCACAATATGCAGTCGTAAGGAAGAAGAAGAAAAATGATACCACAGAATGCAATAATCGTGAAATTAATAACGAAAAAAGAACTGAACTTGAACTGAACAACAAAGAAATAAATAAATCGTAGCTATTAATATCTACTCGCATACCTCCATTAAAAAAGGTATGTAAATAAATTATTATAAAAGCCAATTAATATATACACACACTTCTAAAACACAATTTGGTAAATTGGGGTTAATATATATTTGTATAATATTAATAAGTGACAATTGTGTTTTATTACTATGGAAAGTATTAATTTTATTTGTGCAAAAATTGTAATATAATTATGGTTTTATTACTGATACAGTAATATTAATAATAATAATAGTAATAATAATGGAGCAAATAGAGAAAATTGAACATATCATTTAAAGACTATTTTACATCCCATTCAAAAATATTTTATAAATTTACTATTATATAAAATTAAATTATTTTTACTAATTTTAATTTAATACATCATTATTTTGTATACAATTTTTTTGTTTGAAATAATATTACTAAATTTTATTTCTACCTGTTATGTAGGTATTTGCAGTAATAACCAATTGATGCAATTTATCATCAAATTGGATGTTGGCCTTAAGTGCGACTTTAAATTATGTTAGTAGAAAACTGATTAAAATTTAGTTGCTTGCGAGATAGGATTAGTGTTTATATAGAATACATTTGGTTATTTGTATTCAAAATAAATTTGTATCAAAAAGCAAAAAACTGACCATTTACTTGTTTGTAGCCATCGCACTTACAGAAGTGATTGATTGCTGCATAAATATTCTAAACATCTCAATCATTATTTCCAATATTCTATTGGTTACGATATAATACGATAACCTTAAAATGTGCCTGTTTTAAATGCGAAGTATAAAACATTATTGGAGTTCTTTGCACTGTATGGCTTTGCACTCAGGAGTTATTTATTTTAATAGAATATTCTAACTTTGCAATTCAGTAGCGGCTGGTTACAAAAACAAAATTTGAATCAAAGTTTAAAGTGATATA